>ML179219.1:5107-129567 GCA_004369135.1 Dendrothele bispora CBS 962.96 | reverse complement strand
CGTGACAGAATTGCAGAGGCTATGTGGTCGGATTATCTTGCAGAACTTGCTCGAAGAGGAGCGGTAGTACAGACACAATCCCTTCCAGATATGTAGATGAAATAACACTATATTGCGAGACTATTGGTGTATACAAAGAATGACTAGATTAAGAAGTAAGGAGTGACAAGATATTAAACAGACGGTACAGTAGAATGAGAACATGAAAAAAGTGATCCACCTTACAGCCTCTCCATTTCCTCCAAAAGCCAAAAATGACGAGCCGCTCTCTCATCATCTACCGAAGAGTCAAAGCTCAAATACTCTCGAGCAACTTCACCATTGCCACGAAAGACGCGGCGGGCCTTTGCCAGCGAATAAGGACTCAGGCCCTCCTCTTCACGCACAACAGAGAAAGCCTGGGCCTTCTTGACAGGGGAGTCAGTGCCAGGCTGAGCAAATAGCGTACCGGATGTACATATGATTAACGATTTAAAGCAAGCAACGATTCAAAGCATTCATATGCTTGGGATATATTTAACCCCTATTTACAGCCTAGTCCCCGTCGTTGTCCTTATACTCTGCATACCTAACCTGCAGTGGCATTGTCCATGCCACCGTGTGTACTATTGTAAATCGGTCTTATTTCTATATATATGAATAACAATTTAGAGCAAGCAATGATTCAAAGCATTCACATGCTTGGGATATATCTAACCCCTATTAATACCACCTGGTCCCTGTCGTTCAACAAGCCCTCTCGACTTTCTTATACTTCGCTTATCTAACTCGCAGTGGCATTGTCGGTCCATACCACCATTTCAATCGGTCTTTTTTTCCATATACAAAACAAAAGATCTCGATATATTATCATTCAGTTGTTTTGAGACTCAAAATGACATATCAAGAAACAAGGCCGAGATACTGAGCATTGAGTCTCGTTGCACTCATCCCAACATAGCCTATCTCTGTAGCTCTTACGTTGATCAGGACGAGTGTAAAAACAAATACTAAATTATTCATTGCAGATCGAGTCTTGCGCTCTGAATAGAGCAAACTTCCAGTTGATTTCTAATAGTATCTCATCAGCTCATCTTCAAAGAGTAATTCGAAATGGATATTCGTCATTAGAATCGATCCTCAGCGGACCTTTCCCCGGTATCATTCCAAGGAACCCCAAAATCATATGATGTGTCATACCCACCTTCTCATAAAACCCATCATCGGTCAGCACCCTCAACCGCTGCAGGAGCTTTCGATACATCCAAACATGCATTGTGTGCTCATGTTGCGACTGATTTCGTAAACTCCGGTGTGTGGTTACCTCCTCCAATTGTGGTCGGTATGGCTAAGGTTGGATTTGGAAGGTCAAAAAAGTCAGAGCTGGGGAGGATCGGTAGGAGAGGAATCCGATACTACAGCATGAGGAAGTATGTACCAAAGCCGGGGTGTAAATATGGTAATTCTACAGATAGACATACATGAAGTATAGGTGAATGAAAATCCTGTAGCTTTTATATTTATTTGAGTTTCCTGTTCTGATTTAAATCTTTGCTTCAAAGTATGATTTGAAGCGTGATTTGAATCAACGTGCAAAGATGGTGTTTCTGTTTCTTGTTTTCGGGACTTGTTTCTTTTTGAATGCTTGCTTCGAAGTGTGATTTTAATCATTGATTTGAATCAATAAAACATGGTTGTTATGGGTTTTTGTAGTTCAGGACTCTTTTGTTTTCAAGCTTCGCTTCAAAGTATGATTTGAAGCGTGATTGGAATCGATGTGTTAAGTTAGTCTTACACTACTATAATTTACTATGAATATAAAGTCGCGCATGTGACACTAGTTGATTGAAATCAATGATTTGAATTAAGATTGAAACAATGACTTGAAATCAAAGGGCGCGTCAGTGACGCATTGATTTCAATTGAAGTCAGCCTGTGGCCGGCATAAGGTACTGGTGGTGCAGCAGGAGGAGGGTTCGAGAGAGCAAGTAACACCGGGTCAATGTTCTCGTTGCTAATGGAAGCAGAGTCATGTGGCTGGATCCAGACAGTACGAGCACTGTTAGGACCAAGTCCGGTAGTTGCGACAATAGGAGTGACATTCGGACGAGTAGCAAAGAACTTGTGGAGCTGGGAAAAAGGGGCCCACCATTTGCAAAGATCATCTAGAGTAAAGGTAACCTCAACAACATTTGTTTCGAGAGAAAAAAGATACATACCCCACAGATTAACAGCTTCGTCCCTCGTATTGGCATCCGGGCCATCAGCACCGACATAAAAAGGAAGTTCGACATGTTGAGAACCTTCCTCAGTACGCAAACCACCACCAGTTTGACAGAGCTCGGATGCCATCTCGTTGTACTTGTTTGTGAGCCTGTATATGCAACAGAGAGCTGTTAAAAGAGCGGACAGAGTTGTATTAGAAATGAGACCGACGTTTGGATCTTGCTCTTGATTTTTTTGCCCAGTTCTACCTCCTCTGCCGTGGTTTTGGCCAAGTCAGGGAGTATGGCTTTGCCCATGCGTTGGTACACTTGTGTAGCGGTATCACCGCTCATATTCTATGTAAATGCACATCAGAGAAGCTTTAGTTACATCCATTAAAAGAACTGAATAGGGGTACATACCTCTTTACGACCCCGCTTCCCCTTCTTCTCGAGTTCTCCCTTCTTTCTGACACTCCCACCCAACAACACCTTCGCATTTTCTGGCTTTTCCATCTGCCCGATCAAAGAGAAAGTTAAAGCCATTTCGTTGGCATCCCATGGGATCCGTTTGACGGGATTTTTGTCACCTTTTGGAGGCATAATGAGTTTGACGGACTGAATGATGATGTCGCGCAAGCGCGTCGTGTCCAAATTGTCACACATTAGTCATGGTAGGTAACAGTTTATACAAGTTGTCATACATTTCTACATACTGTATGGACGAACTTTGAGTGTCCCTATTATGCGGTCATCATCTCCACCTAGTTGTATTTCCCGACGCCGCCCTCGTACTCTCATCTCTTTGGAATCCGATTATTGCTCCTGAAATATCTCTATGATTCATCTTAATCGCATTATATTCAGGCTCTACTGCTTCGGTCTATCCTTCAGCCCCCAAGTTTTGCTTTGTTCGCTCCCAGGAGTTCTTATTCAGCTCTTCCTTTGTCAGTCCCATAATAAGGTAGGGGACATACACGATCCACCTACATCACATGACCTTGGTAACAGCCTCGTCACTCTTCCATTTTTGCTTGTCTTGACTTGAGGATTCAAGTATTTCAAGATCTACAACATTCCTTTCAATTTCCCACCATGAAAACATTTAAATACATCATAAATACATGGATTTTCAATATGGTGAAATTTGGTGCAGAAATGAAAGACTAGTTCTCGAAATACTGACGAGATAGATATTTATTTCATGTTTTTGGAACTACTCAGTCAGATTTGGGTCTATCACGGAAATTCAAGTTCCCAAATGTTCCTTGCATGATTTAGGAAAACTTCATGGCAGGGAATCTGTTTGTGTGATCTGGTCAAATTTTTATTGATATTCTAGAGTATTTCTCATATAAGTACTACTAATCTAGGCACGTCACGCTATGGGCACGTGACGTTAGTGTATCGTGTATGACCCCTACCTTATCTGCTTCCAACGTATTGCTCTTACCAAGCTACCGGTTTTTGGTACATTTCCTGGTCGTCCTGCCTCCTCTTTTTCCGTTGCTACTACGTTCACGACTATTTCGTCTTGCGCTTTGGGATGGTCACTGTTTGCTATTTGTTCTCCGTAGTGATGTGCGGGCTCGGGCTTGGCCTGAAGCCTCAGGCTTTGGCCTGGCTTTCTGGGGCCCGGGCTTGTACTTCTATTGAGCCAAGCCCTGAGCCTAAGCCCGACAAGGCTTGGGCTCGGCTTGGGCTCAAGCCAGGGCTTACAGGTAATTTTTTTTATAAAAAAAGATGAGTTATCGATTTGTATCAATAAGACTATAAGTATATAGCACTAGATAATCTCGTCTTCCCAGTCACTATCCCCCGATTCTAAAGTAACAACAACCTCTGACTCGGTTTGCCCCTCAACTGCATCAAATAGGACTTCCTTCAAGTCCTCCTCCTCTTTTGCCTCTATCTGCTCTCTAAACAACAAATCACGCTTACTGAGACATTTAATGAACTGTAGTGCCTCAACAATATCACTCTTGAGGCGATTGCGTCGCTTAGAAATAACAATACCTCCTGCGGAAAATGCTCGCTCACTTGAAACAGAGGATCCCATTATGGGAAGATAATCCCGTGCCAGAGAAGCCCATGTTGGATAGGTCGATGCTTTGATCTAGAAAATTTGACATAAGTAAGTCATATTTTCAAAGCAAATAACACTATATAACATACCCCCCACCATTGTACTAAGGTTTTGTCTTCGGGTACAGTTTCAAGTGAGTTCAGGTAAGAGCTGAACTCAACTCTCCAAGGCTCTACTGGGGTAACGCTCTAGAAACTGAAAAAATAGATGTTTAGTGTTAGAATGGAGAGTTCTGGTTACAATTTTTTCAGTAAAGCAACTAACTTTCTCAATTTCATCTGTACTCCAGTGCAGCCTGAAATGTGACATCTTTTGATTTGGGTTCAGTACTAAATGGAATTGTACATTAAGAGTTCAAATTGTAAAATTAAACAGACCACATACACATGGAGAAGACATAAGCATCTGAGTCAGAAGTCTTAACATGAACGAAATATATTCAAGAGACACTAAAAATCGAAATCTTTGCAAAAAGAACCTGTCAAATGGTGAACGAGACTACAGTCTGGACGTGAAGAAGTCAGAAAAACTCCGCGAAATAATGCAGGGTTGAAACATAACAAGAACAATACATCAAAAAGTGTGGTATTTTATAATGATAAATGGAAATATCATGCAAATTCACTGACAACCGAGCAGGCCTGAAGCAAATTTGCATTTCATAACTTTCATTGTGGTATTCAAGCAGGGCAAAAAGCTGTGATCTAGACAGGGAGGTGATGAAGCTAAGCTAGAAAAAGTTCGCAAAATTATGCAGGGGTAAAATTACAACAAGAAAAAATACATGTCTATTTGATTTTGTAGCGACAAGGTACCGGTACCTACTAAAAGAGAAGCCCGGGCCTGGGCCTTGGCTTGGGGCTTTCTGTGGTTACAGGCCAGGCCTTCAGGCTCTTGAGGCCTGTTATGCGGCTCAGGCTTGGCCTGGCTCCACAGGCTTGGCTTGGGCTGGCTTAGGGCTTGAGGCCCGAGCCCGCACATCACTAGTTCTCCGCATTCTTTGTACCTGGACTCGTGCACTCTAGCTCCACGGTAAATTTGCACTGTTTCTTCCAAAGTCATCATAGTGACTACGTTTCAGCTTCCCAATTTTGCAGCCTTCAGGGACAGTATGAGCACAGAGGTGAGCACTGGTACAAAGGTTGTGATTGCTTGCACTGACTTTCTATGAAATTATTTCTTGGTCTCCTCTATAATCCCGACATATTTTACTGATTTAATAACTTAGAACAGTGGTTTCTTGTAGTTACACGGCCTTCCGGTGCCTCTTGCCTAATGGGAAAGATACCATCCTTATGAATTCGATTAAGCTCGACCGATCGTGTTTTGAACACATGTCGTGACGCGTGTTGTAGCATGTGTGCTTATATTTTGCACTGACACGTTTCTTCCTGGTTCTTTGTCTTTGACTACTATCAAAAACTCTTTTCCACTGTCGTTCCAGTACGAGATACAAAGAGCTTTGCCCTATTCCCCCTGGTAAGCACTATCATCGCCTGACTCTTTATTCCTTCTTGTTCTTGGTTTAAATAACTCGCAATATACCATGTCTTTGTATCTTATATACTATTCTATTTATTTAGATGGCGGAGACCCCAAACCAACGACAATGAATGTCGACTCTGAAGGAGCACCTCTTCCTTCTCCCTTGAATAAGTCCTCTCGGCCTCCAAGTAGTCTAGCTCGGCCACCAGAGAACACATGCAAGTCGCAGCACAATTCAGGAGGAGGGAAATCTGGCAGCAGTAGTGGATCCAAATCAAAGGATAGCGAATCTACCGGCCACAGACATGCACCATACCCTGTACCAACCATTATGGGTCACAGGCCTGCACGAGTTGAAGGGTCATCCAGCACAGGAGGTTTGTTTGGTCCCAGTCACGGTAGCGCAGGCTTCAGTGGTCGAGGCAGTGCTTCCAGTAGTCAAAGGAATGTTACTGGCCTCTCTGGTAGTGTTCGCAGTGGTTTTGCTGGTTCCAGCAGTCCTGTTGCTGGTAGTCGGGAAATGGCTCCTGGCATTCTTGGTGGCATTTTCAGTTCTTTTGGAATGAGCTCGAGTGGTAGTGGCCCTAATCGTATACCTAGTGGCTCAGGTGTTGCTCCTGCTGCCATAGGAAGTGTTCCAGCTGGTCCTGCTAGTATTCCTGGTGGTAGTGGTGCAGCTGGTGCTCACCTGGGCGGTTCGGGTCTGGCAGTGGAGGGGTCCAGCTCCTCTATCGCCAGTAAAAGTAGTTCCAATCATGAAACCAGACGTGTGGCTCAGTCGAATAGTGGGGCTGGCCCAGGAGGCGGCCATGGCGATGCTCTTAATTTCCCTGGCAACAATACTGCTGCTATGTCTGATGTCGAATCCGATGGTGGAGCTTCCCATACCTCCAGAAAGCGTAAACCCTCTCAAGAAGAACATGAAGCTTGTCCGCGTCCTCCACCTCCCGTTATGAGTCCCAATCCTCCCCAGCCAGAACCCTCAAGTTCTCCAGCCAGCAAGCCCATGAAGAAAAGAAAGAATGTTCACCACATTAAACGCAATGAGGTTCCCAAAGACGTCAAGGTCCTAAAGGTAGGTTTCAATACCTTTTTTGTTGCTCATTTTCTTACTTACACAATGTATTTCTTAGAGAGCCTTAGAGCTTCACTTGCGACTACTTGCCGGACTTCACTCCCACACGGACATTCCTAAAGCTCCTACCAAGGAGCAGGTGGAAGATTTCAACCGTTGCTTTGCACCCATTGCTGGAACTTCCTATATCAAGATCACCACCAATGTGCCTACTGCCCTTCACCCCCGTATGGAGCCTACGTAAAGACATCCCGACCTTGAGGAGTAATATTGCCAAGAACTTGTCCAGAGTTGACGACTTGACCCTCGAAATGGTCATTGCTACTCTGGCCCAGCACCACTTCCATAAATGGATGCCCGACTTCAGCAGTACCCCTCGCACTATGTATAACATTGTGCATCAAGCTATTGCCATCGAGACTTTCAGATATGCCACTGCACACCATGCCTACTCCTTCATGGGTCCCATTAGTCTCGAGCACGCCAACAATTCCCAACTCCTCATCGAACTCTACGATAATTATTTCTGGAGCTACTGGCGTGAGAAGTTTGAACTGGAAACGCGCAGACCTGGCGCCAATGGATCAAAGACCGAGTACAACAATGCTTCTAAGTGTCGGTCAGCTGTATGTGACTTTTTTTTTCGATACTTTTTTTTATTCTTACCATAGTATATATAGCTTGCTGCCAGACCTACTAAAGATGGGCTGGGAGAGGGAGTATAACCTTTTACGCTGGTATAACCGTCTGTAACAGCTTTGCGTTTCTGTCGGCTTACTGGCCTAGTAAAGACGGGCAGGAGAGGAGTATGACTGTGTGCGTAGGTGTGGGAAAGTTAGGGTGGCTGTGCGACGCGTCAAACAGAAGATTTGTGTCTTGCTCGCTGTTGTAGACAGCGCACACGCCGTAAAACAAAGAAAAACTACCCCAAGTTTGGATAGAGGGTACCAAATGACCAGTAGATTGATTATACGAAGTTTGGAAGCAGTCTGCCAGTCGGAATAGGCTGGATGGCACTTGGAGTAAATGGATGATGGTGGTTGGATTCTGTTGGAATTTTCCGGGGACCTTGCGGGGACCCTGTGGACATGCGGGGACCCTACTGTATTTTCGGAGTATCTTATAAAATCACATATAACTTAATAAGTAATCTATATTATTTAATTGTCTTCTGTGCCAAATTTCAGATTTTTGGCCATGCCGTTGAGTAAAAAGAAACCTGAGAGCTCTTTCTGCTATTTTGCGTTTCACCCTTGCGTTTCAGTGTTTCATTTTGCGTTTTGCGTTTCACTCACAACTGCTTAGTGTCAAGTCCTTGAATGATAATTAGATGCAAAAAAATAGTGAAAACTATGAGGTACAATACTATTAGTAGTTGCCTTTGAACTAAATACAAGTAAGTGTAGTTACCACAGGAATTTCACTGAAAAAAATCAGTTTTGAGTGGAAATTTTTCTGAAATGTACACTGTAAGAGTTCTATGTATCTTGTTCATGATCAATTACTGTGTGTGCAAGTTATAGCCTTTCAAATCATACAACTTGTTCCTTGTTAGTATGAATACTTTGAATATTATTCCAGTCATAATCACTATTATGTACATATTTTTCTTATCTTGGGATTTCAATCACATTTATAAACTGATTGTAAGCTGTTTCTTGAGCTTTTGTAGTAGATAAGGACTAATTTATAAGAAACATTGAGGTGACTGAAACGCAAATTTTGAAACGCAAAACGCAAAAAAAGTTGCTTGCGTTTCAGTGAAACGCAAAAATTACGGCATTCAACGCAACACCTAAAACAGACTTACTGAGTTACTCGGGATAATTTGACGAAGTAGACACATAAATCACTCAATCTGTTGTGAATGGAGTATTGTAAAATATGAATATGATATGAAAATTGCAGTTTAGATACAATAGTACTCTACTTTGACTTTTTGAGCCGTTTGATACTGCCCTCCTCTGCATCCTCCACTTCAACAATCTTTCTTCTCAATCTTGGACGAGGCCTTGGCTTAGATAGCTTTTCTTCAGTCATATGATTCAAGGCCTGGACATCAGCCTGATATTTGGGACCAACCTAAAGTTGAATATACTGTACTACATTGACAATTACCTGCTATTCCTGTATTAATTGTTTGATCAAACATCACTTCCTGGCATGAAGTGTACTTTGACCACACACACTCTACACCATCTACGAGAATGTGTGGTCAAAGCGTGAATGGCGCTGCTCGTGGCATAGACCGCGGTCAACTCCTTTGACTGGCCTACATAAATATTGAATAAAAAATGAAAAAGATATACACAAAACACATATAACAAGGTCAAATTGAATATTTTTTGATCCATGAGTGTTTATTTGCGGGTACCCGTGCTACCTGCAGGTTTGCATCCACGGGTTGAGGATACCCGTTTCCACAGATAGGTGGCGGATACGGGTATGATTTTCAAAAATTTAAAACCCGCGGGTATGAGCACGGATACCCAGCGGATGTATCCGTGGGGATCTCTAAGTGGATTGATGAAGAACTCCGAACGGGTTATATCTGGCCTTCAAAAAGTCCAGTAGCAGCTCCATTCTTCTTTGTTAAGAAACATGATGGATCACTTTGTCCAGTAATGTCAGAGTTCTTACCATCTTCTACTTAGTGTAGCAGGATGCGCCCTCGACAGCTGTCTCCCAAAGAGAGAAACTCTCTAGATGAGTGGATTGATGAAGAAATCCGAACAGGTTATATCTGACTTTCAAAAAGTCCAGTAGCAGCTCTATTATTCTTTGTTAAGAAACATGATGGATCATTTTGTCCAGTAATGGACTACCGTGCCCTCAATGCAGTTACTGTTAAAAACCATTATCCCATTCAGTGCCTGTGATTCAAGGGAAATCCCTGGAATTATTTTGCCAGTCCAGTGAGTTGAACGCATGCACTGGGGAAGTTAGCATTCCACCAATACAAATGTCACAGCCAGTCACCTAATTCTTTACAAAGACTGACATTCCTGGCCACCAATAATTTCTAGAGACAAGTTCATATGTTTTCCACCTTCCAGGATGTTCGAAGTTGGTGGCCATGTTTGAGGTGTGCTTGGGGTCATTAGCTTGCTGGAAGATCCTCCAAACTTCACAGTTCTCTGCACACCTCTTTCTTCCAGTGATTGTCCCCTTCTTCCCCACAAATACTGCTGCCCATCTGAGCCATAAAGATTGATCTTGGTCTCATCTGACCAGATAACCCATTCCCAATCCTTCACAGTCCATTTCTTATACTGGTAGGCAAAGGCTAAAGGGGCCTTCTTCTGGGTTGGAGTGACTTTTGGCTTTTTCTTCTGTTTTGTGACATTAGCCCCTGCTCTATGAAGAGTATATCTGATGGTTTGAGTGGTCACAAGTTGGGAAAGAATGAAATTCATGTTTCTGGCAACTTGAGCAGCATTGGTAGCTTTGCTAGTAGTGAGTTGTTGAACGACTGCATGTTCCAGTGGAAGAAAGTTTCCTAAGGGGGCCTGCAGGCAGGTTCTCCTTGTCTGGAAAGACTTCTTTGGCCAAAGAAGCAACTTTAGACTTGGATACACCAGTTTGAGCAGAGATCTCCCTGGTAGAAGCAGAAGTTTGAAGGAGAGCAAGTGTTGGGAACGATCACTCTTAAATGACGAAACCACTCAAGTCACACAAGACAAAGACGAGAGAAAGAAAAGAGATAGATAGAGATAGAGGAAAAGGTAGTTGAGCAAGCTGACTAGGCTCGATACAGCATAGGTGATTGTAAGGTGTAGAGACAAAGTGAATGGACTGGGGAGCTATCTACAATGTCTATGAGTAATTATACTGTAGAGAACAAAGGATATGGAGGACAAGGTATCATGGAAATGAAGTATTGATGGATAAGCCTGTGCGTTGTCTGATGGAAGGAAACAAAGGAAGGAACAAGGTAACTGATGGGAGAAGCTGGGAGAAGCAGATGTGGTAACCGGTGTGGCTTCTGCTTCTATCATCTGATCTGAACAGCCTTGACTCCCGGCTTCTGTGATGATGGTGTGATGGTGAAGTAATACTGTGGCTGGGGTCTCGATGGAGGGAAAAGGATTGATATGGTTCATGACATTACCCCCTCTTTAGGACGTGCTTGCGCCTGGAGCACTGGTGTAGAATCCCAGATGTCAGCCATTGTCAGGCCCAGTGGACGTAGCTTCACATTGCCATAGTCAAAGGATCAGATTCTGTATGCATCTGGGTGGTCCTGGTGAAATTTCGTAATGAGCTCTGTTACTCCGCATAGACCAGACACTGGTTCACAAGAGTTTTCTGACTCTGGATAGTCAAGCCATTTGACTAAGTATTGGACTCCTTGTTGATTTCTTGTTGGTCATGAGTCTAAAATGGCCTCAACGTCATACTCTTCGTTTTCTGGGAGCAGCTCTGCTGGGGTACCTGTGAAGTTTGGACCATGAGCTTCATTTTTGTTGTATTCCATCAGTAGCGATGCATGAAATACTGGGTGAATACACCATGACGAGGGAAGTCTCAGTCAATAGTTTACTGGGCTTACGACTTCAGTAATTTTGAATGGGCCGTGGCGATAATACGCTAGAAAATCAATACCGTAGATTTTTCGCGATTTATTATTAATCCGGATTATCTATAGTATGAATATGAAAGGGAAACAGAGGACTATAGTGAGTCCCTGACTGATAGTCAACAGGAATAATTGTATTAAGACAATACATATTGAGTCCAGACTTGTTCCACAAGGAAAATTGTATCCAGAGATGATAGATGTGACTATATGACTATGGTAGATAAATTGATCTGTCTAGTTATAAGGGTCTATGCTAAGCATTTCAGCTTGGACCTTGCCAAGTAAAACAGAACAGTCCTCTAGACATGGGAGAAGTGGCTGAAACCACTGTGGCCAATATCAATATGATTATGTCCTGATTCAAAGGGAATAGAATCAAATCTAGACTAAAATTATCTTCGAGTCCAGACTTGAGTCAAGTCTAAAGTCTAAATCTAATCAGAATATAGAGCGATGACTGGTTGCGAGATTGCGTACCTTACATAGGGTAGATCCAGAGTCGGGGGCTGAGGCAGAGAGCCGTTTCTAGAATGAAGTTCCACTTATTTGATTTAGTCAGAATCAAAGATAAGGGGCCCAATAGACATTTGACTCGTGATGACTAGGAATAGGGGTATGCCGCCGCGACGTGTATACTACTAGTTTATCCGTAGACATACGTAGGCCTCCGGCATGACAGAATATGACTCCAGACCAATAGGAGTCCAGACATTAGGAAAGTCGAGTCAGGATTTGTGTAATACAGCTTACTAGTCTGCCAGTACACGTAGGCATGGCAGTGAGCCTGGATTAAAACAAACAAGTACAGACTAAGAAGAATTAATTTTAGAAAGACGAAATAAGTAACAGAGTTTCCAAATACGGACTGTGACATGCACGTAAATTACGAAAGCTTATTTCTGCATACCGTATATAGTAGGAGGACTGTAGATCTCCTAGATAAATTAGTTTCTCTATTTTTCATTTTTCTCTGTACATATAAAAAGCACGTAGATACAGCCTAAGTACTCCAGTGACTGTAGTACGGTTCTTGCTCACACTAAGGACAGCCAATTCAGGAGGAGATCTCCAGTATCACATAAGGCATACCTTTGTTGTTTCACAGCTTGTTTAACCAGAAAGTCGGCTCTGGAAGAGTATGAGATTTGGAGATACACAACTCTCCGCTCAAATAGATTTTGTTGGTGATTACTTTGCGCCCTTTTCGAAGTTATTTTTAACTCTGGACTGTGTTGGTTGAATCAGTGGTTTCGCCTTGAAAGCCATTCGCACTGGTCAGAAAGTGGTATTGAACTTTTCGCCTCGAAAGCCATTAGTTTTATATTGCGGAAGGAATTTTGAGCATATTGTGACGAGTTCTTTCTTTTGGTTGAATGAGTGGTTTCGCCTCGAAAGCCATTCGCACTGGTCAGCAAGTAATATCATCTTTTCGCCTCGAAAGCCATTAGATTTTATTGCGGGAAGATACTTTTAAGTGTTTTCTTCTTTGGTTATATATTTGTTTCGCCTCGAAAGCCATTCAAATATATTTCAAGTAGTATAAGCCCCCTGTTTCGCCTCGAAAGCCATTCAGACTTATATTGCGGGGTATCCTATTCGATACCTTTACTTCCACAACCTACCAAGTGATCATAATACACACCTGGCTTTGATTTACGGCCAAGCTTTTCCTTTCCAACCAGCTGCGCTTGCTGGAACGAGAGTCCGTCAAGAGTCTGGAGTCAATGTTAAACAAATCCTGCTCACCTCTTCAAGTATGTCATCTGCCTCAATACTCTGGCGGTCATCCTCTTCATCTTGCTCACTTATGTTATTTTCGGGATCGTAATTTCCAGTGTCATCTTCACCACTGTCTATATCCTCTTGCGCTTCGTTATAGGCTATGGGGTCTTGAACGACAGTAGTACGGTTTGAACGGGCTTTTTTAATAAAATGTGGTGAGTAAACTTTCAGAACATAGGGGAAAATCCATCATATACTGACCTCGGGTTTGCACAACAGTCGTTTCGCTCTGAGACACGTCAGCACGCTTCTGTGCCGTTCTCTGTTCACGCTGTCCCCGGACTACTATACACTATGTAAGAATAGAGTGGAAAGGACGAAAATCGTAACCGACTGACCTTTGGCCTGGTTTTTAGGAACCTGGGCATTAACATCGTCTATGTCGGAGGGCACAGTCTTGTTTTGTAATTGCTTGGAGCCTCAGGAGGCAAGAAAGGGTAAGTTACAGCGTGAAAATAACATTATTAACATAGACTTACTCTTTTTTCCTTTCAAGTTGACCGTTTTTGACTTCTTGGATGGTGCCGGGTTATCGTCGAGTCTTGCATTGCCCCGTTTTGCAGCCCCTACCCAGACTATATCAAGAGGTATACAAGATGAAATATATATGTAGGAACGTAACTGACCTCTTTTTGCTAGTGCATCTTGTTTTGTGCCTCGCACAGGTCCTGTCGTAGTATGAAGTTAGTCCCGGCACAAACAATAGTCAATGGAAGACTCACGTCCTGTACTTTCTTGCTGCTCAGAAACAGCAGCCATTTCGGGTGAAGCGCCGTCTGATGCCAGAATGTCTGCGAGCGACTGGAGTGGTTTAGAAGACATGGGAGTTTAAAAGAGAGCGGTTGCGGACCAAAAAAATCCAAACAAATATGCGATTTGTTTTTCCAGTGTGTTTCAGCCGTCCCTTATTGTTACCTTGTGACTCATTTTGATATCACTTTAGCTTTATCTGTACCGCAATATCTGTACTCTAACGACAAGACCACGCATCCGGCCTTCTTTCTCTAATGTCTAGTCGCTGTGGAGGTTGTAATCAGCAGTTTACTGGGGGTGGGTTTTGGCAGCACCTCCGTAAAACAACAAATCATGCGTGCAAATCCTACGGCTCTCGGATGTATTCCAACTCGTCACCAATGGATGCCCTCGCAACCATGCTAGCTGGTGACATTCGGGACGGTTTCGGTGCACCACAGGCAACAGAGATCATGGCTGTTGATAGCTCAGGGGATTTTTTCGGAAACTACGATGAGCTGGAAGAAGATGTGAACGAAACAGGTCCACATAGTAGGAATTGGCCTGCTGGAACCGACAGCTTGTTCGATTCAGAGATGGGTGCACAGCCTGACTCCGACTCCGACTCTAATGCGGACGGTGATGATTGGGATGCTGTTTCATGTGAGCATGACTGGGAACCGGAAGCTCCTTGCTGCGACAGGATTTCTGTATCCCGTTCCCCTTCCCCTGACCTTGAGGGCATTCCAATCAACTTGTACCGACCCATTATTCTACCACCTTCCAAGCCTCCACCGCCCTCCCGACCTGACTGCCTACGGAAACCTTTCATCAAGACATATTCGGATCCACGTGCTGGAGCTCCACTACCCGCTCAAACCACATTTCTCGATGGAAACGAGGTCTACACAGAGAAGATTGGTTCGAAAGGGAGTATTTGGGCTCCGTTTCAGTCTGAGATAGACTGGAAGATTGCAAAATGGGCCAAACTACGAGGTCCAAGCTCGACGGCAGTCACTGAACTTCTTTCCATTGACGGGGTAAGTTGCCTAGTATCATTTATTGGTCGTCTCATTCAAGTAAATGTTTAGGTTGTGGATAGACTTGGTCTTTCTTATAGAAGCACCAACGAGCTTAACTCCATCATTGATAACAACCTTCCGAGTGACCGTCCTCCGTTTCAACGTCATGAAGTTGTTGTGCAGGGGGAAGTTTTCGAAATGTACTTCCGTGATATTATGCAGTGTGTCAGAGCTCTTTACAGTGAGCCCGAGTTCGCTCCCTATCTGAAGTTTGCCCCAGAGCGGCATTACGAAGACAGTACCTGCGAAGACCAACTCTTTCATGATATGCATACGGGAAAATGGTGGTGGTCCACTCAGGTATGTTTCTTTCTAATTTTTTCGCAGAATGTCCAACTCACAAATGGAATTGTAGAAAGCCATTGACGAGAACGCTGGCCCGGGTCGTACAGTCATCCCTATCATCATTTCCTCAGACAAGACTCAAGTGACTGTCTTTCGTAACAAAACTGCATATCCAGTGTATATGACCATCGGTAACATTCCAAAAGAGCTTCGTCGGAAACCTTCAAAGCGCGCTTATGTACTACTTGGCTATCTACCTTGTACACGTCTAGAGCACATCAAATCTAATGCTTCTCGCCGTCGATGCCTAGCAAACCTCTTTCATACCTGTATGCATCACATCGTTAAACCCCTCGAAGGTCCCGGCACCTCTGGCATTGTTATGGCAAGCGGTGATGGTGTTGACCGTCTAGTGCACCCTGTCTTTGCTATCTATATTGGCGATTATCCAGAACAAATTCTGGTAACATGTGGAACAACGGGGTTTTGCCCTAGATGTACGATTCCTCGCCAGCGAGTGGGTGAGAACACAGAGCTGCACCCTCTACGTAATCTGCAGGCCATATTAGATGCATTGCGGGAGATTGACAAGGGCGCCTCAGCATTCATCAAGGCATGCAAAGACACTGGTATTAAGCCCGTTTTCGAGCCTTTCTGGGAGAACCTTCCTTATTCCAACGTCTTCATGTCTATCACCCCCGACCTTCTCCACCAGCTATACCAAGGTGTTCTTAAACACTTGAAGTTGTGGATTATAGAGGTTTATGGAGCTCACGAAATTGATGCACGCTGTCGACGGCTACCACCCAATCATAATGTCAGGGTTTTTCTCAAGGGCATTGCTACTCTTTCTCGGGTGTCCGGTCAGGAGCATGACCAGATCTCTCGGTTTTTACTCGGTCTTGTCGCTGATGCACCCCTTCCCAATGGCATGTCAAATGTTCGACTTCTCCGATGCTTGCGAGGTCTTCTTGACTTCCTCTTTCTTTCCCAATACCCGGTTCATTCAAATTCTACTTTGGCTTCATTGACAAACGCTCTACATCGCTTTCATGAAAACAAACAGGTCTTTGTTGACCTTGGTGTCCGCTCCGACTTCCATATCCCAAAGATTCATTTCATGAACCATTATGTCGAGTCGATAAAGCTATTCGGTACCTTGGATAACTTCAACACGGAATATACAGAACGGCTTCATATTGACCTTGCCAAAGATGCCTATCGATCCACTAACCGCAAAGACGAGTACCCTCAAATGACAAAATGGCTGGAACGGAAGGAAAAGGTCATGCGACATGAGGCACATATTGCCTGGTTCCGGAATGGAAAGGTCCCTCCAATGAGATTACATTGGATTCCCCCCGGCATGAACACCTCCCGTACATTGAAAATGGCCAAACATCCTTCAGCGAAGGGTGTTCGTGTCGGTCTTTTGATTGAGAAATATGGTGCAACATTCTTGGGTGCCGCACTCTCTCGGTACCTAGTGGAACTCGAACATCCCTATCTCACCGGTAAGCTAGTGGAACTCGAACATCCCTATCTCACCGGTAGACGCTTAGAGGACGCCGTAGACTCTCATTACCTTGGTATTTCCTCTGTTGCTGTCTATCACCGGGTGAAGTATTTGCGTCAAGATTTATTCTCCAATGAAATTTCTACAGCTGACTCCATTCACTGCGAACCAGCTCGTAATGATAAACATGGGAATAAAATCCACGGCCGATTCGATACAGCTCTCATAAGGATTAATGACTCGCAAGGTCTGGAGAACGCTGCAGAAAGTATGATTCTCTAAATTTACTACTTTCCGTATCCTTGACTGATTTACTCCTGCAGATATGCGTGTTGGTCAAGTGAGGGTGGTTTTTACCCTCTCGGAAAAAGATGCCGAGCGTTTGTATCGTGGTATCCCATCCAAAGAACGGCCGTACCATCTGGCTTACATCGAATGGTTCACTCCTTTCTCTATGCGCAATGAAGACCATGGATTATACAAGATATCACGTTGTAATGTTGAGGGAGGGAGGCTAGCGAGTGTAATTGATGTTCGGCGAATCATACGGAGTGTTCATTTATTTCCGAAGTTTGGAAGGGTCGCACCTCGTGAATGGACTAGTAGCAGTATTTTAGATGTTTGTACGACATTTCTTGTCAACACAGACAGTGATAGACATATGTACCAACTTTTTAACCATGATTTATAATAGTAGCTCGGTTTTTTGACTTCGAGAATAGGGTCACTAGTAGACGAAATATAATTGTTAAAGGCAGATAAGCCTACCATATATTATTGCTACTTTTTGAGCCTTTTGCAAAATCATTCAATATGTTAACATTTTAGACACTATAATACGTGGTCTGGCTAAATCATTCAAATTTTTGCTAAATATAGGAGGGAGGTTTTCCCTGATGACATAGAAGAAGCAGAGGCCAACCTTCTCACATTCAAACTGTCATCCTGTCGATTGCCGCCAGGTCTTGAGACAACGCCAATAATTGATGAAGCGACAGGCCGATTGGTTAGTGAATGGATGTCAGAAGAGGAGGTACATGGTTTTTTAGATGATGAAGGAGGGGCTGACGAAAATGATGAAGACAAGAACAGTGCAAGTGATAACGAGGAGAATTGGGGATCTGATGGTGGAGAGGACTTACAGCCGATTGCAAAACTCTAGAGACATTTTTGATTTTCTCCGAGCTCGCATTTTTGCTTAGTATTGTTTGTTCCAATATCCCAATATAGTATAGTCTAGAGCACAGTCTCCACTTAGCACCACACGCGTCGTCGACAACATTTTCTAGTTAGCCCGACTTTACAACTTTCATGGGGAACTACCACTTCATTTCCAACGAATTCAAGGAAACATGACCACGGCAAGCGAGTCAGTCACATTGCTGAAGCTCTCGGTGCCAGTCGTCAGCTTGTACTTATCAAAAGTGGAGCCTAGCAGTAGTGCTCGGCTGACTGTCGCTTGATACTATATTGGGATATTGGACAAACAATACTAAGCAAAAATGCGAGCTCGGAGAAAATCAAAAATGTCTCTAGAGTTTTGCAATCGGCTGTATGAGAGGTCTCTCAATATTAGGTTAGATAATGGACTATGATGTACTTACCTATATTCTCCTTCGAGAAGAATGTCGAAGTGTAGTATCACCTTCGGATTGCCTTGATATATTATAGGTTGGTCGAGCGTAGAACTGCTTTGCCTCGGCAGCAGACATTGTAACATTTCGTTTGGGGAGTTTATTTTTGCTCGCTACCTCATCCAATGCAGGGCGCTTTCGAGTTTTTGGACGTGTCAGTGGATCAACGGTTGAGCCCAGGTTTGATGATAATGGTTCTGATACATCAGAGTCATTTGAATCACAGTCAGAGTTCTGCTTCTTCTTTGGTAACATCTTTTCTTTCCCCTTCGAGATAGATTTGCGTGAGTTTTGAATTTCCGAACGAACAGTCTTCATGAAGATAAATAAATTTGACGCTTGAGACTCCTTGAAGATCCAGTCCATCGGTTTCAGCTTGTCAACAAGTGCTTCAAGTGAGTTGATTTTCAAAAGCTCTGAGACGACCAAATCAATAATATCGGATGGAAGGTAAAAGCATTGAGGAATATTTCGGTGAGGCAAACGAACTCTTTCTTCCAACCAAACCTGTGTCCCAAATTCATCGAGAGCTTGTCTGACCTTCACCACCTCCTTCTTGTTCAACTGATCCACTCGCTTCCTTCCCTTCCTTATCTTCTCAGCAGTTTTGATTGATACGTCAAATGGGGGAAGAACGCTCGGATCAGCAGATGATGGAAATGTAATGGCTGAGAGATCCAGCAAATCGTATCTAGCACGACAAAGATCGCACGGTAATCGACGTTTTGCTTGGATACAGTCCAGGTAAGATGTCTCGATTGGCGGGTTATTGTAAATTTTGTTGATACAGCTGACACGACAGGTCTTCTCAGCCAGAAATCTTGCTTTTGGTAGATCCATAGACGTAGAATTATTTTTGTCAGATGCCGATTCTTTGGACTATTTAATTAAAACTACAAATTCAAATAGAGAAACATACCTTCAATCCGCTTCTGCGCACTCTGCAGTTCTTTCGCTGTTGTAAAAATGATCCGGCGTGCATTCATATCCGGGGGCTGGAATTTTGCGGGGACCACTTGCGGGGACCTTGCGGGGACCCTACTGTAATCATACCTGTTTTCGAAGTATCTTATAAAAACACATATACATAATCTATACTATTTAATTGTCCTCTGTGCCAACTTTCAAATTTTTTGGCCATGATAAACCTAGTTTCCCAACATTTTTTGTCACTAAAGTTAAAGATTCACATCAAGGCCTTGTTGAAATGTCATGAAAATAGAGTGATACTACTTCCTATTACTCACTAGATATTTGCCCAGTATCTGTGAGGGTATGCGCAAGGTCCCTGTAAGGTCCCCGCAAATTCTGTCAAAGCATTGTAAGGTAAAACTAAATTTTCGACACTTTTTGTCACTAAAGTTACAAATTTACATTGAGGCATGTTTAAAATGCCGTGGAAATACAGTGATACTACTCCCTAGTACTCACTTGATCTTTGTGCAGTACCTGTGAGGATCTGTGCAATGTTCCCGCAAATTCTGTCAAAGCATTGTAAGGTAAAACTAATTTTTTCGACATGTTTTGTCACTAAAATTAAAAATTCACATCAAGGCTTTCTTGAAATGACATGAAAATACAGTGACTACTACCCTCTTGATACTTGTGCAATACCTGTGAGGGTCTGTGCAAGGTCCCTGCAAGGTCCCCGCGAGAGTCCCCGCAAGGTCCCCGCAAGGTCCCCGCAAGTGCACAGCCACCTTGCGGGGACCTTGCGGGGACCCTCTGGAGAGCTCGACTTTAATACACTAACTCACTATTGCATTTCTTTGAATAAAATCTAGCAAAATTCTTCTTGTAGCTATTGTATCCTTTATTGCAATGTGTTGCTAGACCCATTTTACTGTAATTATCATGTTTGATAGTTTTCATCTTTCATTTTTCGTGAATTCCTGTTATATACAAATGCAAAAGTCACTCGATTTTGCACAAGGACACCTTTCAGCTCTTTACCTACAGCTTCGAACACTTTCTTTAATACATATATGTAGCACTGGGTCTATCCGAGCAAAAAAAATACTACTGTGTGGCTGTGCATATCCCATTTTTTTACAAGATGAATACTTTTTGCTTTACAGTTTTTTTAGTCTTATGTTCACTATTGTACATATATACAATGATTAATAGGCTACATACTACTAAATCTATTGTATTAAAGGATGCCCGCAAATCCCAAAAAAGTCCCCGCGAGCCCGCAAGGGGTCCCCGCAAATTTACCCATACCGCATTCATATCTCTCACACGGCCGACTCTCCCACCACACTGGTCCAACTCGCATTGGGTATCGGGAGTGCCTATGCATATACTGTCTTGAAGTGTACTCGCATGGATCCCAAGAGAAAATGCTTTGGTAGCGATAACAATCTGGCACCGCGGATCGGTTTGCAAAAGGTCAATAGTACGTTGATTGTAGGTATCTGGGGCCAGAGCACTATACATCCGTATCCGGTAGTGACGGTTATAGATCTGTGGAGCATTTCAAAAGAGATAGAGGAACACGCGATAACCCAAATCGATAGTTCGGACATGAATAATGGTTCGTCGTCGTTGGTTGAGGAAAGGAAGAAGCTCGGGAAATTTTCTACCGCTAAGAGCTGATGTGAGGGTTCTCACAGATATTTCAACGTTTGAACACTCGTTTGAACGGCGATTGAAGTGAAATTTGGGTCCGGAAAAGCCAAGAGAAGAGCAAACAGAGTCCTGCGGTGCACCCGGAATAATTGTAGCGGTGATAGCGAAGACAGATTTTGTAGAGGGGAGCCGGCTGTGAAAGAAAGCACCAATGTGTCGAAATAGTGGCCGGAAATTCATACCCCACTCATCTATAACATGAGCCTCTTCAGCACATCCAAAAATAAGGTTAGAACGAAATGTCGGAGAATCCGAGATCTTGATCCATGAGAGCTTGCGAAGGTGCTCGGGATCCACGCAGACAATTCTATAGCGGCAGTCTGCTATCTCTTTGTCGATATCCACCCGGTTCCGGATTTTCTCAGCAACGTTCTCGCGCGTATATGCAAAAGCAGCTATACCGAATTGATACTCAAGCTCCTTGACCTTTGTACAATTGGGTAACTTGGTAAATTCATGATAAAAGCGTACTTACTATATTGTTTGCTAGTCCTTTTGTAGGGGTAACGACAATCCCTATGGGTTCTTGACGGATCGGTACTTGAAATTTTGGATAGAGATCCGGATTCTTGGCTATCTCTTGATGGACGAGGATTGGAACCGAGAAAAGCGCTGACTTCCCGTCACCAGTTGCTGCAATAGCGAATACATCTTGATTATCCAGTATTAAAGGTATAGCTTCCGCTTGAAATTCACGTAATCCTGTTGACCATTGAGGGACAAGCTTTGATACAATTGTCTTGAGGAGTGAACGCCCTTCGTTTGATGAAAAGGTGATTGTTGCGGCCATTAGAGATCGTAGTAGAAGCCAAGACGCGTCGTGTCGCGTCCTGACATAGGTAAATTTTAGGTTAGGGTTTGACTTCTTCCATAATAAGTCCCTAGCCTGTAAAGTCGACGCGGCTTCTCGCAGACTACATATAGACAACACGGTAGTGTCAAATGTCTATATCGTCAGGATGCCTAGGGGAGACTAATTCCAAGGAACCACTACCAATTTCCAGCCTGTATCTAAGACTAAGCAAGTGTCTGTCATGGACATGAATGGTATGCATCATTGTAACATTTTATTTCAGAATTCTGATTCTTTGCTACAGGTAATATTGCATCATTTCATAAACAGTGCCAAAAATGGTCACATTTGGCATGTCTTACCCTTTGTCATATCACTAAAGCACCTGAAAAGCTGGTTTTCCTGTGTCATATCTGCAAGCCACCTAAGATCAATCCACCAGAATTGGCTGTATTCAAAGAATCTGTTTTACCACAACTTCTGAGAAGGCAAAAACCAAGAGTTGCTGACCGATTGGTGTAAGTGCTATTTCAGTGTATCAGTTTTTCCTAATACTGACAGTTAGTCTTTTTTTACAAAGTCCTGGCAGGGGTGCTCTCATTAGAATGAGCCCAAAAGACAAATATTTTTACCCTGGACGGTTAATTTCCAAATCAAATGGAAAGTGGAATGTACAAATGTGGAGGGGTATCAAACATAAGAATGCAAACAAAATCATTAGAGGAATTTCTACATCCAATATTGTAGATGGTCTATGGCAGGATACCAAAAGACGTCGAGGCACATTGGTAAGATCAATAATTCATTGATAATTGCTATACACTGTTTATTATTTTAGTTGGGAAAGTTCAAGCGCTGTTATGAGATTTATGAGGAAGAATCTGCAGAGCATTATCTAGATGACTGGGAAAATCATCCATTTGATACTGAGATTGCTAAAGCATTGAAACCTCATGGGAGAACTCTGGAACAGTTGACACTTTTACAACAATCAGCTGGGATTTCTCCTAAAGATGTTCCAGTTTTGTCACTTTTCAATCAAACCAATCCAAAGAAAACAGACAAGGTTAAAATGCCTGTTGCTGCATATTATTGTGGGGGACTGAAAATTGATGATCAAGCCCGAATTCTGAATTGGATTTACACAAAATTCCCTGGTACCAATCCTGCACACTTGGAGATAGCAGCTGCTCATGCACGCACTTTGCTTTTGGTTCATCGACATAAAACTGAGTTTCTTGAAACACGTCCACAGAAGAATATTGATGTACTTTCAGAAGACCAGTATCTACTCAAAAAGGCATGGGAGAGACTAGTAGAATTTACTGGAAAAACAATTGATGGAAAGCCAAAGAGTGTTGGGGTTGATGTAAATTATGAAGCAATCAGTATTCTGGAGGAAGTGATGTTTGATCGAACAATTAATGCAGGAATAGCAGGTAATTGTCAATGGGGGCTGGATGTAGGACCTCTGGAAGATAATTGGTTTCCATACAATGGACCTGAAGCTCAGCAAGATAATCTCCGTGAGGGCTCAGAATCAGAGCTTGAGGTAAGTATAGGAATTTCTCTTTTTAAGCTGGCCCTGACTATATTCAACTTTAGGTTGGTCCAAAATATCAGACTGATGTCCAGGCCTTGAATCATATGACTGAAGAAAAGCTATCTAAGCCAAGGCCTCGTCCAAGATTGAGAAGAAAGATTGTTGAAGTGGAGGATGCAGAGGAGGGCAGTACCAAACGGCTCAAAAAGTCAAAGTAGAGTACTATTGTATCTAAACTGCAATTTTCATATCATATTCATATTTTACAATACTCCATTCACAACAGATTGAGTGATTTATGTGTCTACTTCATCAAATTATCCCGAGTAAGTTTGTTTTAGGTGTTGCGTTACATGCCGTAATTTTTGCGTTTCACTGAAACGCAAGTGAAACGCAAGCAACTTTTTTTGCGTTTCAACTTGCGTTTCGCGTTTCAAAATTTGCGTTTCAGTGACCTCAATGTTTCTTATAAATTAGTCCTTATCTACTACAAAAGCTCAAGAAACAGCTTACAATCAGTTTATAAATGTGATTGAAATCCCTAGATAAGAAAAATATGTACATAATAGTGATTATGACTGGAATAATATTCAAAGTATTCATACTAACAAGGAACAAGTTGTATGATTTGAAAGGCTATAACTTGCACACACAGTAATTGATCATGAACAAGATACATAGAACTCTTACAGTGTACATTTCAGAAAAATTTCCACTCAAAACTGATTTTTTTCAGTGAAATTCCTGTGGTAACTACACTTACTTGTATTTAGTTCAAAGGCAACTACTAATACTCGTGGCCGCGAATTGTGACGGTCCGGTATAGTTTTCTACTGTATCTAGGTTTTGCGTACATATTTCTGCATCATTCAAGTTTTAGACTTGATACTATGGATTAATTGTGAGTTTTTGGCAAAACGCCCAAAGTGAGACGCTCCGAAGTGATCACGTTCCATGATAGGCAATTTTCATATGTGCCGGTTTTTCCAACTCAACCACCAGGATTTTTTTCAGGGAGAGAATCTGTTATGCTTCATCTGTAAGAGAATCATCAAAAATGGGGGGGTAGGAACTTACGTCTTGTCTATAGCATTTTTTTTGAGAGAGATATTTGATAAAGCAAATCGCTATAAATCGCTAAAAGGTGATATTTTATGGGGTTTTTTGGCTATTTTTAGCCATTTAATCTTTCTCAAATTTCTGTCATCTAATGCATTTTTGAAAATTGCCTATTATGGAAGGTGGTCACTTCGGAGGGTCTCACTTTGGGCTCCAAAAACTCAGAATTAATCCATAGATCCATTCTATACCTTGTTTGAAGCAGCAATATGTACTCAATCCCTAGATACGGTAGAAAATATACCGGACTGTCACTTTTCGCGGCCACGAGTAGTATTGTACCTCATAGTTTTAACTATTATTTTGCATCTAATTATCATTCAAGGACTTGACACTAAGGCTCTGTTCGGATCATCCTGGAAACTGCGTTCTGCGCGCAGAACGCAGGATGAGAAATTCCCGCGCGTGACACAGCCACTGGCTCATGTCGTTTTTGAACAATTAACAGACCTTTTTTGCTCTATCTACGCTCGTTCCTTGCTTGTTTCCTGTTCGTTTAAGTGGTTAATAGGACCCCAGAGTGTAGATATGCTGTTTTACGAGGAATATGGTGCCAATATACACTCTGATTGAGATAGGAGTTGACTGTAATCTGGACACTTTGATGGTATAAAGTTGTGCACCTTTTGGGTAGATGCATTTCATTGCCGGTGCCTCGTCTTTTGCTACTCAAGGATGTGCAATATCATGTATTTAAGAGCGCATTTCAGGCGTAAGAGTAGAAAAAATCATTATTTGGCAGAGAGCTAGTGGCTGTGTCACGCGCGGGAATTTCTTCATCCTGCGTTCTGCGCGCAGAACGCAGTTTCCAGGATGATCCGAACAGAGCCTAAGCAGTTTTGAGTGAAACGCAAAACGCAAAAAGTGAAATGCTGAAACGCAAGGGTGAAACGCAAAATTATATGTGCCGCTGTCAACTTCCAAGCTCCGAGAGTCAGATGACATGATGACGCAATAGGCTATCACATGTCACCAACCAATCAAATTGCCTCTTTATCTCGACAAGCGGTTGTCTTTTGTATATAAGGTAGTGGTCATCGGCCATCCCAGCCAAAAATCTGTGACCGCAGATGTGGTATTACCGGATTCGGTTGACGCGTTCCCACGGCCTATCTGGCCTTCCGCACCTCGACTTCAAGTATCATTTACCTCTCCAGCAAAGAGTTCTAAGGGCCAATAATGATTTAGAAGTACTCTCAATATACCTTGCTACAAATTCGTAAACTTTAAAGCGCGTATCTCAAGTTCCTGCGCGTGGAGACGTTGGGCGTGTGCATCCACTTCAGCCATCAGCTTTTTTCGGCATGGTGTAACTGGACTTGCTGATCCATCACAGTTGGAACGGTGTATAACGGCAACGGTTCGAGCATGTTGACGTTGCTTGAGGCTTTGAACCATTCAGTAGCCCGGGGACGCATGGAAATGACAGTAATTAGAGACTCAAGACGCGTCAAAACGCGAAAAACGCGAACCGGGCCGGCATTCCGCCTATATAATTACCCCTTCTACTGATGTCGAACAACTCTCTTAGCACGACTGTCCCCCGATACCTTCTAACTTCTTGTTAGTCAAGTACAAAATAGTGTCCTCTACAGAGGCTTTAATTCCTTTTTCTCAATTTCTCAGTACATTTGGTGGTACGGTCAAATTATAGTCAAAATTGAGTTCCAATTTCTGAATACTCTTCCTTTTCGTCTAAATTGAGAAATTCCGAATTAAAGACATAGTTTCTATCACCAAAGCGCACATTTTTCTCCATACAAACGAGCCGGTAAAATGAGCATACAAAGCTACAGACATCTTGACCGTTTTTTACAGCGAGCGTCGGAGTTTAAATTTGGCAGGAAAGGCCGATGACCAAAGGTAGGCGACTTTCATAATCCACTAACGTCACGTGACTAGTGTGACTACCAAATCGGGCCTATTTCATCGGCATATCCATTTCTTAACCAATCCCTCCTTTCCACAGCGTCTTCTATTAAAATCTCGTCCTGGGATTTATAGCTTTTGGGATAAAGACCCTCTAGGATATAAATTTTATGACTTTAGGTCTCAATAATACACCTTTGATAGAGATTTTCTACACGCACTAGGATTTTACTATCAGGGTACTCAGATCAAATTAGTTCTGTTCCAGGCTCTGTAGGAACACTTAGATACATATTCCTCATAGTTCCCAGGTCAAATTTTGATACATTACTGAAAAGGTCTCGCAAACAATGCTATCGAAGGCTTGAGAGACCCAATTTGGTAAAATGGTAACGCGTGACACTGTCATGTGACGTTGGTCGAATATGAAAGTCGCCTACCTTATGATGATATATGATGATGATGATGATATGATGATGATGATATGATGACGATATGATGATGATTTTATAGCACATATACTCAACTTTTTATATGACTGGGGGGTATGGCCGCAAGCGGCGAGGGCCAAATCTTTTGGAAATTATATCATATTCTCAAGTGCTCATTTTGTAAAGACCATATCAGAATCATTTTCAGTGACAAATTACATACAGTCATCTGGCCGTCCTTGAGACACCAATTTAACTTTGCATTATAACTTTCCTCACACTTATTCTCAGCCAAATTTTTTTTGCTCAGCATGTTTAGAGGCTTGTACAGTATATCTCATTATAGTATTGTGGGGGAAAACATATCTTTAATGTTTACAATGTGTAGAATCTTGAAGAGACCACGATGTTACGCTTTCGTAGCCCTTGAGACAGTGTGACATCACCCAAAATTACCGCGTCTTGCATGCGTGAGACACCCATTTTGTCACGCTCCGACCCATCCTATCCAATCCTATCGTCGCTCTACCACTTTACTACTTAAATGAGTATCAATAATTGTAGCAAATGACCCATAATCAAAATTCGACACCAAACCTAGTCCCAAAAAGTAATGTAGGAGAGAGTCAAACACGAGATTAAAAGTTTTCGTGTCTCAAAGAGGCCATTTTGAGTATTATTCTGTTCACCATTTGTGCACCACTGCTGCTACACCCTTCATATTTGACCAAAATATGCTGGAATGTGCTGCATACATGTTGAGACATACAATTCTATGTAAAACTCCGTATAAGAAGAGAAAAAAGCAAATGTCTCAAGGAATCCTACTGTCTCAAGGACGGCCAGATGACTGTATGTAAGAGAGGTCGTAAAACTAATTATAAGAACTATCAGAAATGTCAACCCTGGAGTAAACATAAAAAGGTATGTCCTAAAAAGGTATGTCCTGTTGCATTCTCACCTGACAGCAGCCGACTTGCCTCTGAATCATTTCACAACACAGTCCGGATCTGGAACACAGCCACAGGTCAGGAAGAATCCTCTTCTAACCACGAACTGCCTTGGAACCTGGATGGCTCTTCCAGGGTCCGTTTCAATGGAGATTGGATAATGGGCCCCCTGTTTGACTGCTGGATCCCCCCCTATAACCGAGATATTAGTCCATCCTCATATTTTCATTCCAAAGCAGCTTTCGGGCTTTGATCTGGTAAGATAATCCTTCTGGACATGACATAGATTGTTGATACATATAATGATGTGAGACGGGCCATGTACTTATTAAAGCAATGCAACTTTTGATCTATCATACCTTGTCATAATAAATCCTATCCAACATCACCTCAATGCACATCTCAATTGTTCATTTGCCCTTCCGCCACTTTTGACAACTCACTGTTTTCAATTTACTTGGCCCCCTTTAAGTGTCAGATTTCGACTTGTTAGGGCCCAGTTGTGCTCAGGAGAGAACTTGCCTGTGTGCTCAGACTCAGATCTAGTAAACCGGTGTAGACATAGTAGGCGGAGATATCAAAACATCAACAACAACAGCAGGAACGGGGATGCTTTGACCTGGATATTTGAATGATTAATAAGTTGAATCTCTTGTCCACGGATTGAACAATGACTTAAGTAATTCCATGTTTGCATGCTTAGAATTAACACTAGAATTATCTCGACACCTACACCTAACATTTATATGTCCATTGCCCAACAGCAAATTATTTATTCGGCTGAGTCCATACTTTGTTAGAACTTAGACTTTGAAAGCATATTCTTGTTCTGCCTACCCCATCGCCACTACTTCAAGTTGCAACTATGATCATCGCAAACTGGGACACTCCGAGGAGAATAGAAATATAGACACATATGTAGACGCAGATCAAATACCACCAAGACATGTCAGTTCGTGCTAATACAATCACAGTCCCTGAACTAACTCCTCATAGAGGGAGAGACAGAACCATTAAAGTGTTCAAGGTTTTCGTAGAACGGTTGCTGATGCAATGAAGACCGCAGATATTCTGTCACGATGCCTGTGGCTATGTCAGTAGCTATCTCCGTTGTTGACCCCGCTTCAATGGTGTCTACTTCCTGTGCTGTATCTGCGTCATCGAATGAAGATGTGGTTGACGTATCAATCCCCTTTGCCGTTTCAATTGCTTCCAATATATCTATTGTGTCAGGACTTTCCGGCACTTCTTTGTGTAATGCTTTACGGCGATTGTTCTCATTGGGAGAGGGTCTCCTGCTCGATAAATGTGTGAGTCTGCTGATGAATCAAATTCAATTACTGATGTAAGTTATTGATGCGAGATATATATGTTGAAATCTATATCTATTCCTCGATCAGCGCATTGCAAAATGCGACTTGTTTATGTGCAGCAAAGGGTGAATGAGAGAGGTCACATCAGAAACATTGGTTAATGTAAAAAGACTCGGGATCCGAGAGCCAAGGACAAGCTAGGGCTACTAGCAAAGAGGGAAACATGATCCAGGGTGTGAAAGGGTTCATCAGGTAAAAAGGGTTGAACAGGGTTTAAAAATTCCCCTTCATAACTGCAAATCAAAGACGTAGAATGGAAACAGGTGGTGAATGGATGATTTTCAATTTGCAAGGTACGTTCTTCAGGTACTTGAGTCAGAAGAGATGGCAAAACATACTATCGAGGGTTACAAATATGATCAGATGGAAGTGCTAGTTAGAAAAAGGTTCGAACTTAAGCTTGACTGGTCTACATTACCCAAGTCAAACTTCCTCAGCGAAGACCAGTCACCACCTCTGGCCCGATTTCTTCTACTCGATTACTTAGAACAGAGTTGATTGCTTCCTCGATATACTCTCCAGCCATGAACCCACCCCATCATGAAGATCATCTTCAGCGTAAATAATCAACGACGCATATAGATATCACTCCCTTTGATACCGGGTTTTAGAAGTGGTGGGAAGCAAAAGAAACAAAGGAGGCTGGACACATTATTGATTTGTTGACATTGAAAGACAAAGGCACATTGTAGAATTGGCAGATGGCAGCGGCAAAGAGTTTGCGCTCGGGTGGGATTGTTATCTATTCGCTCATGTCCACCTTTCCTGTGTGTTTTCTCCTTAAAAGAGAATATGGGCAGATAGTTGTTTCAATGCTCTTTATCTACGTTGCTCGCCGCCTCTTTTCCTGCTGTCCTCAATTCCCACCTGGTCCCAAGCCGCTTCCCGTAATAGGGTAGAGATTATCGCATTGCCATGTTAGAAGACCTGATTCTTAAAGTGCGTTTTCCTAGGAATGCCCATCAAATCCCTACTCTGTGACCAGAAGAGACTTTTCAGGGATGGAAGAGGAAATACGGTCACTACTGCCATATATATAGCCTACTTGAAGTTCACTGAACTAAAGTGCTTCGAACAGGCGACATCGTTTATGCCAGTACCTTTGGCTCAAGCATAATAATTTTGAACACTTTCTGGGCTGCTGACCAGCTTTTAGAAAGGAGGAGTGCGCTATACTCTGACCGCCCACGATTTGTGCTGTTAAATGAATTGTGAGATTTTCTTACTCAGGTTTTTTTAATGTTTCTGATTCTCGTTATTCCTCATGATTGCTATTGGAAGCATGGGATGGCACAACGCGTCAACACATGTTCCATAGTAAGTTCAGTTTGTTGCGTTTGTTGTTAGTATACGTTCATACGCCGATCGATTTCTGATAAGTCTCGTGACAACAGTGGTCCTCGTTTCCGCAGGCACCGCCGCTTCATTCAACAAACTTTCAATAAAAAAGCTGCGTGGTATTTAAGAGGTATCCAGCAGGAAGAAGTTTTGACCTTGCTTGATGGGTTCATGAACACTCCTGAACAATACTCACAGCATATCCGAAGGTTGGTCATTCCGAGTCCACAATCATCACATATCAATATACACCTGCCACTTCTGACTCCGCTCCACACAGATTCGCGGCTGCGACTATAATGAGAGTCACTTACGGAAAGAACGTCACCTCTGTTGAAGATCCATTCGTTCAGCTCGGTTCGTGTCGTTGTCCATTATTCAGAGTCATAACCAAATCACTCACCTTAAGATTACCGGCATGTGTGCTCCTCCTCCAATCGTCAGCCGAACGTGCTGGGTCTCTGACCGTGCAATCAGGCACGCCTGGAGCAAGTTTAGTTGATTTATTCCCTATCATCAGGTCAGTTATATCCTTTTTCTGAAAGGGGAACCGACGACTACCGTAGGAGTCGTCGTCGTCATCCGACTTATCTTGCCAAGTTTCTAACTTATCATGCCTTTCTATCAACAGGTATCTTCCCGAGTGGGCTCCCATGGGTGGGTTTAAACGAAAGGCAAGAGCTGTGAAGGAGGCGGTGGATAATATGATGAACCAGCCTTTCCAGATGGTTAAAGATCGGATAGTAAGCATTTGCAACAAATATTTTTCCCCAGCTTACTGACCCAATTTAATCAAATGGGATAAAAAGAAATCCGGTGTTTCTCCCCCTTGTCTCGTTTCCAGACTACTCGAGTCATGCGGAGAGTTTATCACGATCCAAGATGTAGAAGATATCAAGGGTGTAGCTGGCACGCTGTATGCCGGTAAGTTTTCACTTTTGGGGATCAGTGAAAAGTGATCACTTGTTCTTTGAATTGAAATACGGACACAATCAGCTGCCGAGGACACGGTGAGCGTTTTTCAATATACGTCAAACACTTTAGTTTTTCACTATTTGTGACTCCATCAGACCGTTTGCGTACTACTCTCATTCATTTTAGCGATGGTTTTGCATCCACACGTGCTTGCTCAAACGCAGAACGAAATGGACCGAGTTATAGGAGATATTGGCAGATTACCGACCATTGAAGATAGAAAAAAACTTCAATATCTTGAATGTGTTCTCAAAGAGGTGTATAGGTGAGCTCGTCGATTCGAGAACCCACTTAATCCAAAACATCCAATAAATCTTCGTGCTATGAACCTGAAGGTGGAATCCTCCCGTACCACTTGGAATGCCCCATCGATCGATGCAAGACGACGTATATGAAAGATATCATATTCCGACCAAAGGAGCGACGATATATGCGAACATCTAGTATGTTCTTCTAATTCCATCACATCTTGTAGAATTTACTAAGTCTAACTCTTGTCCAAACGCAGCGCAATGCTCCAAGATTGTCCCAACCCAAGAAAATTTGATCCAGAATGTTATCAAAAGTCAGAAAACATCCCGAATTCTCCAGATCCAGCCGCTGCGGTCTTTGGTTTTGGTAGAAGGCAAGTTATTACCGAGTAATCACCAAGTGACACCGACCGCTGACCACACCACCGCATCATTGATTATCTTCTATCGGTCAGCAGAAGTTGTCCAGGGAAGTATTTCGCAGATGCAGGGATATGGCTCGCGGTTGTGAGCCTGGTAACTTACACCGATATTGGTAAAGCACGAGATGCGCAGGGAAGGGAGATAATACCGGAAGTGGAGTTTGAGACTGGGTTTGTGAGGTGGGCAATGTTTAGCTCTCTCAATTCCGAGTCTACTACTGCTTACCTGCTCTGTTTCCCCCAGACATCCTAAAAAGTTCCCATGTAGTATCACACCTCGGTCGCCTGAAGTTTTTGGAGGCCAGTTGTTCGGGGGAGAGAAGGAGGCAGGAAATACTTAGTGGGTGAAGCGGCGGCATTCCAGAGATTTTGATTTTGCTGCCCAGCCGCCCGAAGAGTATCTTCATTGATAGCAAGTGCTGAAATATTGAGTGCGCGGAGGGTTTGTTCCTATATGAATAGAATCAATTTCTTGATTTTTAAAAAATTTATTATTTACAACAGACTAATTATCGAGGTACGTGAATGCCATATTTCCTTCCCAAATTTCGATTGGAGTGCTCCGGCACAGGACCTCCGGGCTGTCCTACCTTCGAAATTTTTCTATCTTTTCTCAGATTTCGATTGAAGTGCTCCGGCACAGGACCTCCGGGCTGTCCTCCCTTCGAAATCCTTTCCTACATGCTAGCGATCCGAGTGCTGAAACAAGCACTAAAGTGGTTCCTCACCCATCCTAGCCATGCCCCTATCTTCGCTCCACACCAAATCATTCTGTTCTCTCTAAATCCTCTCAGTTCCGTTGGTACACTCATCTCATTTCGCGTTATTATCTACACATCACTCCGTTCAACACCATACTATGACGGGATCACCTGTACCAACGAACTCGGGCTCCTCTTCCAAAGCAAATCCTGCTCCAACACCGTCCCTGCAACCAATAAATGATGGTGAACCACCAAAAGAATGAAGATACTTTAGATTGATACATAAATGGTGAACCAAGGGTGTCCGCCCCGAAAAATTTATGACCAGGGGTCGGAAAAAATTTTAAGGACCTAGCGGCTCAAACCTACCTACCTGGGTGTGGGAATATTACCTAATTTGGAAATAGTTTGTCATCAGTTCATTGTCCTTTTTGTCCTTTGACAATTCATACACACCCGTTCTTGAAGTTTTCTATATGACTTGACTTAAAGAGATCAGAATTGGGGTTCTCTGAACAGGTATGAAGGTTTAGGTTACTGTCAAGTACAGTTCACCAATTTGGATTTTTGAACTGGAGACAAATAAATCACTTTTTATTAGACCTGGTCTGTTTGCCTGGCTCAAGTCCATGAAATGCAGTGAAACTACATTCTAAGATACTATTCTACTTATAAATCATTGAGGAAGTGTATTTCACACTGGGAGGAGCATACCTGACCTCAAATCTAAGGGGGTCAAAAAAAAATTTAAGGGGTTTGACTGCTGAACCTACCTACCTACCTCCGGTCCCGGATACCCCGGGCCGGGCACCCTTGTGGTGAACCACCAAGAGAATAAAGATACTTTAGACTGATACATAAATGATGGTTAACCACCAAAAGAGTTCTCCCTCATTTCTCTTCATTTGTGGTTGTAATCATTTCCTGGCACGGTTCACTGCGTCAGAAAATAAACAGACTACGTCTGGGATCAAATCGTACCATTTTGTTCATTTTGTCGTGCACGTGACTTTTGATTTTTCCGAGAAATCCCCAAAAACAAATCAAGAAAAATTATTGGCGAAAATCGAGTGCGATGCGTGACCGACGAATTCAACAAAATAATACAATTATACAGTAGATCATACTAGATGTTTCCAGCGGTTGAACGCATGATAGGGCATGGAAACGGATCTGTTGGCTAGCGCACACAAATGCGAGCCAACCACCTGCGCAACCTGACTAAGCCACACGTGGCTTGTTGTGGCTCTGCAAGGTCTCTAATACAACCCGAGGTAGAGGAATACCATCGCCAAGAGGAGCACTTACTATCGTATTTTAAGATGTGCACACGACAAGGATATGCAAATTCGCGTTTTCAGAGTGTTTCCCGTCGTTTCTGAGGCTCGACAATTTTTTGTAGGCGGTAATTGATAATTAAAAGACTAACACAACACTGGTTAAGTAGAAATCGCTCTGAGGAAACGATACAGGGATCATTTTATCCTCTAAATGATACGCCGCGAGAGCGTGACACACATGATATGGATGTAAGTAGGGTACTTGGACCGGAAAATACTACACATATATTTAGTATTACCTTTAAAAAGTCTCTCGACCAAGCCTCACGTGTAGATATTGCGAGGGAGGAACTGTACAGACGAAAGGTAGTTCGAGAGACTCGAGAGTGACAAGTTCAAGCTCCGATTGGCTGTTCCTGCCAGTCGGAACTTGAACTTGACAAAGCAGAAGCCGAGATTTGCCAGGCGTGACCCTCCGTGACAGGGGCATTTGCATATCCGTGTATTTTCGCGGTTATTCACTACCACCCTCAGGAGCCCCCAGAAAAATCTGGAATAAAAAACTTAGGGGGTTTGATACATAATGTTTTTGAATATTGACGTCCGGTAGCGTTAGCACGAAGGGGAAAGATGAAGGAAAAGATTTTAGCGAATTTTGCACAACTTAAAATACGATAGTACCTGGTCCCAATCAACATCAAGTGGAACACCCCTTCAAGGACGGCTCATGGCTTATGTCATGATGACGTGTCCGGGACCTGTCCGGATCAATCAACCAATCATATGAATGTTATGAAACCTTATTTTTGGAGATGCCGGGCATCCGGTAATGAGTTTGCACGTGCATTTGGCTAAGAATCGCGACCGCGCGCAAAACCTCCTCTGAGTCCTTAAGTACACTGCACTGTGCACACTCTAAGTGAGCTATAAATTATAACTTCAGGAAAGTAGATAGAATATTGTCTAAACACATATTTATTAGGTCAATTGACAATGACAGGGGCTGAGAGAAAACAGCAAAAGAATGAACATGGAGGTGCTAGGGCAGGTTCAGGAAGAAAACCTCGTGAAGTTATTGTTCCAGAGGTCTCTTCAGATGGTGTCCATGTTTCTGGGCACAATGCTCATTTGCCACCCCATCCTATCTTCACTGCTACAAGACTAGCATCTACTACACAATCTGAATCCAACAATGATCCAGGTATATCTGTTGAGGTTAATGCACCAAATCTGCATTCAGGTCAGTTAGGTTAATTCTAATTCTGTATTTACATGTTCAAAATGATGTCTTCAGGATCTAATGCTGGGAATCTCTTTTCTGATACAAATGATTCTGTCCCAAACTCAGGTACGTATCCAAGGACATGAAATATCAATATTTGAATACCATCTAATATAACTTTGCAATCAGCTTCCAGGGATCAATTCCTTTCAGAATCTGAATGGGAAAGGCTCCTGGCTGAGCAACAGCAAGCCAAAGAAGTTGATCCTCAAACTGATGGTTATGGAAATTATGTTGATGAAAGTGTCTATGATGAAGTCCCTGCTCTAGGGAGTGAATCTTTGGATGACATTCCAGACTCTTTTGGTGCTAATGAGGCTGAGGAGACCATGGGCATTCAGACAGAATATCTGGCTACAATTTTGACCAAGTTGAAGGATGAAATCAAGAGTAGAAATAGACCTGATTGCTATGCTGCTGGAACATTTTGGATCCGTCCTCGCGATCCCATTTTTGCATTGGATGCTGCATTCAAAGCTGAGGGCTTCTGTTCCCCAGTAGAGTTATACCATTTGCCAGTTTTTGTTTGGTTGCCTACATTTCTGCCTGGTACTCCAGAATCTTTCTATTGTTCTCAGTGCAAGGAAAATCTGAATGTTACTCGGACACTTTCTAAACATGGTAAGTACAAAGTCTACAATTTTTTTGTTATGGGATTAATATCTCTTTCCAATAGGCTGGCAATCAAATCACACTGCCAGAAGAGTCAGAAATTTGGATGGAGACTACTACTTGCTTACTAACCGGTTCATATGTGATGGGAAAACAGGTGGATGTAAAAAGACATATTCAGGATATGATGAAACAATCCTTGCACAGCTCCCACGACATCTTCAAGCATCGTTCCCAGGTAAATTTTTTGCATTTTTAGGAAAGAATTAACTGATATGAATAACATTCAAGCCTATCTCACTTCCAGAGGTGCTATTGACAAAAACATTGTATCATTGATGTGTGCCCTATTCCCAAGTCGGTTTGGACCTGAGCCATTTGCTTCACTTTTGGCTGAGATGCGTCATTTGAAGCACTCATTTCTGGAGCTTATCTATCTTTCAATGAATACTGTACGATTTCATTCAATTCACGAGGGGGGTGTGACCGTGACCCTGTCTCGCGAACTTTTTTTTCGCGAAAACACCATTGTGACATGTGACCAGAGAAATTTTTTCGCGATTTTCGTGAAATCTAAGCTGTTTTTGAGGGTCTTCCGTGACCATTTTGAAAGGAACTTTTGCGACCGGACCTCTGTGACTGAGGACAGGTCAAAAAAATTCGCGAATTTTCGAGGGCTGTGACGCGTGACTCGCGAATTGATTGAAATGGTACAGTATTTCAAGTCCTGGAAATAGACCACCGTCTGCTTTCTCAGAGTACAACAATAGGAATGCATATGCTGGAACATATCCTTCACATCAGTTTCTCCAGGCAGTCTTCATGGAGTGGATGCGAGCTCATCGTATCTTTATGGACCGAACTGTGGCCTCATTACCTGGAACTGTTCTGAAAGCAGACCACACCTTCAAAGTAAGCAACATTTTTTCAATTATGTAAATGATATTTACTGAATTATACTCTACAGCTCCTCAAATATCTTGCTACACTGTCAGGAGTTTCCATTTGTTCCTCAATGTACAGTGTTGTGAATGAGTTTGAAGAATGTCGTGCACAAGCACTTACTCTCACAAAAAAGCTTATCCCTTGTTAAGGACCTATACAGTGGAATTGGAAAGGGCTTGAAGGAGCATGGTCATTCTCAGACAAAACTTATGTATACTGATAATGCATCTAGAGAGCTTGCATTCCATGAAGCTGCAACTTCCTCACTGAAGGATAATGTAAAACATATTGATCTCAATCCATATGCCCGCTTACCTCTATTCTCTATTCCATCTGAATCCTTTTCTTTTAACTATTATGAGACCTTCCAAGCAATGGACTATGCCTGCTTTAGTATTCTTCAACAGCTCTCTTCTTCAGAAACATAACACATTGGAGTTGGTTTTGATATTGAATATCATACAAATGTAACTGGTGAAGGTGGTCCATTAGCAGCTCTTCATGCAAAAGCAGGAATTGTTCATATTGTCCAGGTTTCAGGGCCTGATTTTGCATATGTCTTCAAGGTAACATTCATAAAAATTTGCTTGGAAAGTAGTATACTGATTTTTTTTACATTTCCTAGGTTACAAATTTCAAAACCACAGCTTCAGTGCCACAGAATTTGAAGACTCTAGTGTGTTCACCTCGTGTTATCAAGGTTGGGAGATCTGTATCTGCAGACCTTCAGAGGTTAGCAGAAGCATGGGGCTTACCAGATTTGGCTAAAATGCTAAAGACACATCCTGCTCCTTATATTGACCTTGGTCAATTTGCCAAATTGAAAGGCTGTGTATCTGATGCATCAGTCTGACTGCACTTTCAGGCATTGGTTTAACCCAATACCTTCGAAAAGATAGTGCCATACAGCTTTCTGATTGGTCCCAGTCTCCATTGACATCTGAACAACAAATATATGCTGCACTTGATACATATGTTTCATGGTGTATTTGGAACAAACTATCAAAGTTACCTTCAGTTGGTCTTCAGATAACAAAAGAGAGTATTATCATTGGACAACCAATCTCTTTGTATTCTGGAAGACAAATTGTTGCCCATGGTATCATTGCTACTCAACCTCAAAAGTTAACACAATATCCAAGTACACCTGAAACAGACGATCTAATGGGTGAAACCAAATATATCAACATCACACGCACTCGTATTGCTGTTACAATAGAAGAAGTATTGAAACCTGGTCATGTGCTTAGTATCCACAAAGCAACACTTGCCGAAATGTCAAATTTTACACTTCCATTTCATTGTGCTGTAACTCTTACTGCTATTCGGACCCGATCACTTCAGCCACCTGCAACTGTTGATGAAACTTCCTCAGTGAATATTCCACCAGCTCCTGACCCAGAGTCCCTTATATATCAAGAAATCCCTATTCCTTCCAATGAACTTGGTGATGTTGAAGAGGTAAGCTTATATGTATATGAAAACTATCAATTGCTGAAACTGATTATTTCATCGTACTTATTAGGATGAAATTGACAATGAGAGTTCCGATGATTCTGATGATGAATATGGTGCCTTGGATGTAACCATTGCTGCTTATCCAGACCCCAATCAAAATGCAGAAGCCCAACATTCCTCTGTCATTGACAATCCTGTATTTGCTCAATCTGATAAATCAGATGAACTTCCTAGCAGAACTTTGGAGGATCTCTGGCATGTCATGCATGGGTTAAACCGGTTTCTACCTCGAGGGCATTCTGCATTTAAATCTTTTGCTCGGCATTTCAAACGCATTCTACTGGTACCTGTACGTGAAGATGAAGACAAAGTGCGGGCAGTTTTTGAGAGTAAAGGAATTGCTTGGAAAACAGCTTTACGAGCAAAGCCTGATGCTATTCAAAAGTGCATAAGATATGTGTGCCCGCCACCTGAACGTCTTGCTGCAGATCTTTACAAATTCTTTGAATGATGGCAAGATGTTATTTGTTCAAAGGATCCAAAGCTCAAATTAAAACTCTTCAATGAAACAGCATGGAAACAAGCAGCAGGCATTGTGGAAGCAGCAAGACGAGGTCCCCTTTCTGATCCACCTGGTATCCCACTGTATTATGTTTTGGGAGTAGACAGGGACAATCTCACAATATATCGGTGTATTCGTGGAACCAATTCAGTTGAGGGACGGATTCATATGACTATACGACGCACTTTTGGAGCATTACGAGCATCACCTGAATTTGCTGATGCACTTCTTGCACTCATCTGACACCGTTGAAACCAGAGAGTAAGTTTGAAATTTGACTATCATTAAGTTATATGTATTTACTATGATTTTTACATTTTAGGTTGGGTTTGCAAATCGTACAGGAGGCACATATCGGAATCCCTTTGAGAATTGGACTCTGGATGAGATAATGGAGCTTGCAGCTGAAGTGAATGTTGTTACATCGTTCCCACAACCAAATCTACTGGCTACACGTATTGAGACATCTGAAGTCTTTGGAATTATTCCTATTCCTGAGCAAACTACCAAGAAATATGACATTAGAACTGCCACTAGACCTGTTATCCAGCCCATAATTTATTACCGTGATACTCCTGCTCATCTCAGAATTCATCTGTCAACTGCTCCTCTCAATGCATATGTTTACTTGCAGCAACAGCAAAGAACTGCTCACCCTGTAGTTCCAGTTCACACCCATGCTGAGTACACACTATTCAATGAACTCATTAAAACAGAAAAATTCATCAGAGTGTCATCCAAATCAAATTCAAAAAACATTAATTTTGAAAAGATGGCACGTGAATGGAACCACCATGTTGATAGTAGATACTCCCAGTCTGTTATTCCAGGTCATGCATCAGCTTTGTACTATAAATTACCTGGGCAACTTGAACAGCATCACAAGGTGTGGGCAGCACTTTTGGCTGAGAATGCTACTCTCTACAATAGTGAAATCAGTAGAAAGGAGGCTACTGCCATTCTGACTGATTCAGCAAGATATGCTTCCACTCTCCCTCCTACTCAGTTATCTACTCAGAAATCTAGAAAAGGAAAAGAGAAAGCCATTGAGCCCCAGACAGATGACTTGACTACCACTTTACCATTTAATGACATAGAAATGGCTGATGTATTTGGTACATCACCAACAAATGAAGATTTCATGGTTGAAGATTCAATGGAGACCCAGGATGCTCAGGATGCCTCAGGGAGTGCTAATGTTGCCATTAAGACTAAGACTACAAGTTCACTTCATTCAGAATCTGTTGGTAGTGGAAGTGGAAGTATTAAAAAAGCCAAGAAGAAGGCTAAGCGCTGTGGACTTTGTATAGATGCAACCTGTTCACAAGCTGAGGCTTGTCCAGGTTCAGGAGGCTCAAGATTCTGTACTCGTAATCATACATTCCCAGAGGGTAAAAGAAGGAGAATATGTCATTAGAAAACATCTTGTCAATGATTGGTAGTAGTATTTGTGACAAAACATATGAAATGTATACTATACTTAAAGTTTGTACATATATAATATCAAATGTGAGTGTGTATGCATTAAACAGTGAAGGAAAGGTAAAAAATGAAAAATGCGGTGTAGAAGGATTGAAACCTTGATCTAATGAAGAACTATGCCATTAAATGAGGCACGCAAACACTTATGCCATTTGGGCACACGTGCGGCAGCTTGTGCCCATATGACCTATGACATATGCCACTTGAAAAAACTTGAAAAGTGTACGGACATAAGCCATGAGCCTCAAGGACTACTCCCTGATCCCACTAGAACCCGTGTCAAACGACGTGTGTCAGCAAATATAGAGACACAATTCAATAGATGGCATACCGAACAAACTCCTAATTCATCCCCTGCCCCAGCTCGAACAATTCCCGACACTTCATTACCGAACTCAACAGCTTTCACACTATTCCCCGCTACTTATACCCCACAAGCTACCCCCGAACCCGAACCTAGAATCATGCCTGAATCTCCAAGAATGCCACGCCCGGGTGCAAAAGATGCACCAGTGTTTGATGTCGCATCAGAAGACCCGCGTTCGTATTTCAAACATTTGGAATCTTTATTAGAAGAATGTAAAATTGAAAGTGATGCCGAGAAAAAGAGACATACCTTGAGATATTTACCAGAGGACGTTGAAGACCAATGGAAATACCAAGATCACTACAAGACTGGTACCTACGCTAACTGGAAGAAAGAGATTCTTCGAAGTTACACAGGAAAGTCAGATGAAGATCGTGGTAATACCATCCATCAATTAAGAAGAATTATGAAAAGATTTTCAAATATAAGCATTACTGATGCTTATGAGTACGCAAAAATGAAGCGAGAAGCGCAACCGGTAATGGCGCAAGTCATGGAAAATAAGTATGCGACTAATAGAGAAATCACTGACCTGATTTGGGAAGTACTGACCCGAGACTTTGCCATGGCGATCAGGACTCGTATTAGTCTTCGAAGAGTAGAACCTGCGGGCACACCTATTACTTCAGAAAATAGGTATCCGTATGCAGAAGTTCTAAAAATTGGACAACATTTGATTGATGAAGCGAATGATGGAGATACATCCGGAAGGAGTGGACGTACCTATTCAGACACAAGTGGTACTTCCGTAAAAAATCGAGCTAAAAGAATCAATGAATGATGTGATGAAAGAATTTATGGCAGGACTAACCGATGTAATTCAGACGCAAACTAGGTCGACACATCAACAATTTGACTCGGTCTTGAAAGCATTACACCAGTCAGGCACGCAAGTACCTAACTACCATCAGTCCGCCCAGAATTCAAGCTTGCACGTACTTTCCCATGCCCCTTCCAGCCATAACCGTGCATGGATTTGACCAACAAACCGACATTCACTAGCCTGGAAGACTTGCTGTGCTATTTTTGTGACCAGAGTGGTCATATGTCGAGAAATTGCCCACACCGATTGGAGATGGTAGAAGAAGGATTACTTATTGAAAGAGATGGACGTACCTTACTGAAAGATGGTGGTCCGATTCCTAGATTCCCAGTTGAATACAGCCAGAAACAGAGGGTAGAAAAATTTTATGAGAAATTGCACAACCAAGAAACAGAGCGACGATCTGTCAACATGATGGAGTCATTTTCAATGGTTGGACGAGGAGTTATTCCAGTAGCCACCATGCCCCAAATCAACAGACAAGCTGACCCACGAGATATAAGAATTGCAGAACTGCAAAGACTCGTAAAGGCTGCCAATATTCAAACTAGATCTCAGGCACGCCGGCAAGTGCAGGAAAAAGAAAATGAAAAGGAAGATGAGTTTGAAGAGCAGGGTTTCCGGACAGTTCAAGGATAGAGGAGTTGGAATGGCGTCGTCGTGACAGACCCATCTGGCAAGCTGAAGCACGTCGTTCTCTTGAGAACGAATTAAAACCCAACTATGAAAAATTTCAGAAGCAATGTAAGACCAGCGAAAATTTGGAGAAAGAAGAGAGTACCGGAAAATTGCCAAAGCATACAATGCATCAACGATTAGGCCACCCTTTGCGCGACGTTCTTCTTAATGCACCTAAGCATACAAACGGCTTCCCGAAGATTGAGATTCCTCGAGATACTCCTCTTTGCCGTGGTTGTGCCAAAGGGAAGTTGCCCCAACGAGCATTCCCACCGAGTCTGAGACGTGACTTCTTACCATAAATATAAGTACGCAATTATCTTTGTAGATGATTGCAAGAGTCATGCGTGGATAACCTTCTTGCGCACTAAAGCTGCTGCACTCACCGCGACTAAGCATTTTATTGCTATGGTCGAAACCCAGTTTAAAACAAAAATCGAAAGATGGATGTCTGACATCGGCAGTGAATATATGTCTGATGCCTTCATTAACTTATTGAAGGAAAAGGGTATTGATATCCTTAAATGTGCGCCATATACGCCCCAGCAAAATGGAAGAGCAGAACGATTTATGCATACTATGATGGATAAAGCCGAGGCAATGCGGCTATTCGCTTGCTTGCCCGACTCGTGGTTTGAATTTTCAGTAGAACATGCCATCCACATTTACAACTGGACACCTCTGTGTCACCTTAAATGGTAGACTCCCCATGAGGGAATTAAGGGGGAGGTTCCTCATATTGATCACCTAAGGGTATTCGGCTGTGGAGCATACGTGCATATCCCAGCTAATATACGAAAGAACAAACTTGCCCCTAAATCAGAATACATGGTGTATCTGGGCATAGCTCCTGGTGGACATGGCAATCGCTTTATGTGTCTACCAAATAATGTAGTTTTTACATCGGCTCATGCTATTTTCAAGGAGACAGTTTTTCCCAAGTGCGAGAAATGTCCCTGAACATCCCGTAAACTGCCTTTATCGGCACCCGATGATGAGGATCCCGAATACAATCCTCCAGACTCGAGATTAGCCGACGCCTAACCTTATCGAGTTATAACAGATCACCTATTACTGGAGAAGTGCCTCGTAGCCGAGGCACCGACCTTGCTTGCATTGCTCTTCAAGGCTCATTCAAAAGATGGTCACATTAGAAAATGTAAATATCTAATAATGTATCAAGGAGTATGAAAGTACAAATGGAAAGCTGCGTTTTGGCCTTCCTTTGGGTAAAAGTAATAAAAGTAATGGATAGTCTAAGTACTCGTAACGGCTCTTTTTTTGGTCGGAGAGGAAAGATGGTAGGCTGAGACCTTCCTTTTCCGAGAGGTTACAACAGTAGGTGGTGGAGGAGAGAGAACGAGGACATCGACTACGTTGGTCCGGTAGGCATTACTTGCTGCTTTCTCTTTGCCCTTTAAACCCCTCGTGCATCCCAGTTGATTTCACCAGAAGTCCATGGAACAACATATCGTTAGTCACGCCTTGGCACGCAGTCCGTGAGCAATGGAACGAAGACGCAATACGAAAACACTGCAAGAACACAGGGAACCGACTTTTCATAAGCAAAGCATCCAACAAAGTAAAGAACAGAAATCTCACCATCGTAGAACGATATGCACTTGCTATTCACCTTGGAAAGCAAAAATCCCGAAAGAATCTGCCAGACGAGGTCGAAATTTCAATTGGAGCAGAGGTTTTGGTGACGAGAAACAGACCTGGATATCACCAACGGGGCACGGGGGGAGATTGTTGACCTCGTTCTTGATGCGTGGGAGCCAAATCCAGAAGATGGAGAGCCAGTCGTGCACTTGAAATATCTACCGTTGTTTGTATTGGTGAGGATGACAAGGACACGGGCGGAAAAGTTGGAAGGACTGGAGGAAAACGTGATCCCTATTGAGCCGACTTCACAGACTCTGCGCGTTCGGATATGCCAGGGGAAGAAAATTGTACCACGCACTGTAACAAGATGCTGGAGGGCCATGACCCGGAGTTGTTGGTGGAGGATGACAGACTGGAGGAGTTGAACAGAAGAACGAAGAAGTGGTGGGATAGAATGCAAGAAAACGAACGAAATTGACAGAAGGGTAGATATGACTTTGACGAGGCGCAGATTCGTAATTAATAAGCAGCTTTATATGATTTATTTGTCCTTGTGTACAAAATGAGTCGAAAAGTGCTTCAATTGTCGGGGACCTTGACAAGCAAGGTGACTCCTGTTTAATGCTTATTTGTGCCGGATTAGCCGTTGATTAGCTGTTATAATGGCCATAATGCCGTAATGGCTGACGTGTCTAATGAGTATATCTTTGTGTCTATTGGCCGCTTATAACCCATTCACCCAAGCCAGACCCACCTCAAGAACATATAGGCCATACGGACTAAGATAATAGAGAAAAGGGATGAAATTTTATGGCTAAGCGGTCTGATTTAGAGGGAAGGAATATTAAGTTTGTTCTCGACTGGGGTAAATGTGTTTCAGTTAGGAAGTGAAAGGAAGTGAGAAATGTGTTGTTGAAGAACTCGATGGTTGATTCAGACGTGAGTTTATTGGCTTTGTTTGTCCGTCCCCACTATCCTGGCATGCTTTTCTAGCCCAACGACGGCGAACTTAACCATCAGCATTGGCGGCAAGTAACATTTCTTCAGGGATTTTTGGTTTTTTCTGAGTCTCTGGAAGTCGAGGATGCCCTGCTTGCATGGGTCAGGATACTATAACCTAGATGTGGGCCATCGCTTTACAGTGATCTATAGATATCTAAATGGGGTAAGTACATGAGAAGTAAGGACACTTAAAAGGGCTTCGTAATTGAAATGTAAATAATACATATCTAAACATGTGGTTAAGAGTAGCTGGGGTCCCAGCGAGGAACCATCAAACACGGAATCGCTTCTGAGCGGGCCCTTCCTGCTTTCCATAAAGTGGGGCCTAATAAAAATTGAAAATAAATAGCATACAGCATACTAGTAATAGCATGGCTCGAATTCGCACCACACTACTGAGATCAAGACCTCATACTACTGATGATGGAACAATTCATTCTTCGTTTGGTTCACCAGCCCCCGCTCTCTCATAAACAACTTCCTGCAATATATTTTGTTGCTTGGTAGAACGAAAACAGGGTTTTTATATCTACAAATCTGGTCTGTGCGTTGGGGTCCCAAGGGAGACCTCTGGAATCAGAGTCATTTCCGTGAATGTAGGTCCCAGTAGGTCCTATTTTTGACGCGTCGGATCATGCAAAGGTATCCTTGGGTCAGGTGGGGGCATTATACGTTTTGTCATGATGACGATGTATCGAGGTACAGTGTTCCACCGTCACTTTACACACCCCCACCACTTTACACACTTGAATATAACTTGCTCATAACTTGAGTTATCATCTAATCCTCGTATTTCAGACATTATAGGATATAATAGAGCCTGTACTTTTTTTTCAGATTTTTAAAACATGCTGAGCTCGACTTACATTGAAGTTAATGTCGAATTTTGTGATTTTGGAAGCTCAGCAACTTTTAAATAAGACACTGTACCACATCTAGCTTAGACCTTGGCTCGCGACCTTTTTTATATCAATGGTGTGCTTATTCAATACATCCAGTACCAAAAATCTAGTGATTTGACCCACAAATGGTGGATGCAGGAGTCAAAGAAAATTCGGAGAGGAAAGTGTGACAGGGTTGGCATACGCGCTGCTGTGCTCGACTAAGGTAGGCGACACCAGGAACCGGTACCCTTATGTAAGCAGGCCAACCTGGAGGCAAGATTTCGCAGGTGGCTGTACATACCATTTATGGAAGGTACAGCCGTGGGAAACTTCCAAATAAAGAAGGTACTTCGCTTGTAAACGTGTTCTGGACCCCCAAAATCAATGCTTTTTGGACTTGCAGTGTAGATATGTGAGATTAATGCCTTGGATATGTCAATGAACTAGTCAATGGGTCTCAAGCAACATGTTTAAGGTCATTTTCGGCCACAAAAGTTTTGATTTTTCGGAGTCCAACATTTCGCTGGTTATGTAATGTGCTTATATAAGGGTACCTGTTCCTAATGTCGCCTACCTTATGTGTGAACACCCTTGTCACACGCGGGTCACACTGTGTAAAGTGCTGGTATTCTGTGATTTTGGACTCATCGAAAGAAATGATACAGTAGGAGTACTTTGATTTGTTTTCTGTATCTAAAAATTGGTGGTAATACATTTAAGACAGTGAAAAGTGTGCTGAGCAACTCGGAATTAAAAAATTCCACCGACGGAAAATTTTATTCACAGATCTTGAACTTGTGTGTAAAGTGGTGGTGGAACACTGTAGTCCTCTTATGATAGGCCCCACTGACGCCCCACTTAAAGATTTTCAATTAATATATATGATCCGTTTCTTGTTAAATAAAAACGCTAATATATACCGCAGCAGATGCGGTCTATTAGAGTAATGCAAAACCCAATAAAAACAGCACTAAATAAACATAGTGAGTGGACACACTCAAAATGTCAATTGCTCACTCTCGAGACTCAAGCTATCTAGTGAATAAGCGTGGGTAGCTAGTTGAATTAACCTGGGCTTCTCAGAAATAAAAAACCAGGATAGCCCAGCTGTTACATTGCGCAGGCGTCAATGTAGCAGACACAAGTTTGCAAAGAGGAGGTCCAATTGTCACCAGAGAGTCAAAATAGAAACCTTAGTACGTAGCAAAGCCAAGTATCTACCCCTTCTGACCCTACAGCATCGAGAAACCTCAAATCCGTGCACTCTAAGGCCCCGTTCGGGAACCCGGGTCGCGCGACTCTTGGGTCGGATTTGGCGTGAAATGAGTCGCAATCTAAATTTTGATGGAAATTCTGATTTCCGGTTCTTCCCCTGATCTAAACCTTGTGTTCGGTAAATTTCGAGGTCAGATTTGAAGGTGTCACGCCAATTTGTGCGGACCTTTAGTCCCATCCTTTTTTCTTTCCCTTCCTTTCCTTTCCTTTCCTCTCCTTTTCTCGCTGTTCCGGATGGCCTCTGAGACTCAGGCCACCACTGCCCCCACCTCTACTGGTTCCAGGAAGGCTGTATGGACCTCCGATAACGACCGCACCCTTATGGCTTCCTTGAAGGAATCCAAACACGCAGGCTTTCAAACCGATAACGGCGGCTTTCATTCTGACGCATACAAGGCCGCGGCTGTGCGTTTGCAGGAAGAGGACTCCAATCTTAATGAGTCTGAGCGACAGGGAGCTCCAAAGACTGCAGATAGTTGCAAAACCCGGTTCACCACGGTATGAATATCTTTGGATAAAATTTATATACCAACTTACTCGACTTTGGTTTCTCTCAGTTGAAAAAAGATTTTAGAATTGTTAAGATCCTTCGCAATATGTCGTTGCAAAACCCGGTTCACCACGGTATGAATATCTTTGGATAAAATTTATATACCAACTTACTCGACTTTGGTTTCTCTCAGTTGAAAAAAGATTTTAGAATTGTTAAGATCCTTCGCAATATGTCGTTGCAAAACCCGGTTCACCACGGTATGAATATCTTTGGATAAAATTTATATACCAACTTACTCGACTTTGGTTTCTCTCAGTTGAAAAAAGATTTTAGAATTGTTAAGATCCTTCGCAATATGTCTGGATTTGGCTGGGACCCTTTGAAGCAGCTGGTCACTGCTCCAGACTCCGTATGGGCTGCGTGCATTAAAGTAAGTACCTCTTGTATAGACTGTTATGTTAACTCTATTCAATTATGTTAACTCTATTCCTTTTTATGTTAGGCTAATCCGAAGTATGCCAAATGGCAAAAGAAGAGCTTCCCAGTGTACGACGATATGGCGGAATTAGTTGATGGGCACGTTGCAACTGGTGCCACTGCTTATCACCCTGCTGCACCTACTGCTACTCCTGCTGGTCAGACAACCCCTTCTGTTTCTACAGCTCCTCCTCCTGCTGCGACGTTGGCTGTTCCTCAAGCTCAAGATGATACTGACCGAAGTTCCGATGACGAAGGTCCGGTATGTCATTTTGATTTCCATACTCCAAGTCTGTTTTTGTTAATTTAATTTATTCAGGCTCCATCATTCTCTCGACCCCCTATGGCTCGCACGCCGGCACCTCTGTCCCCGACTACCAATACAGACTCGTCTAGGAAAAGACTTTCAGCAGCGCCAGATTCCGATAGGCCTGCCAAACGTGCACATGGACGCAAACCCACTCATAGTGATGCTAGTTTTGAGCTGGCAGATGCTGTCCGTGATCTCGCGAGGAGTGCTCTGGGAGATGTTCAAGATTCCACTGCTCTTTCACCTGCTCGAAAAGGTCGTGCTATCAAGGCTCTTGAGGATGATGCACAGCTGTCGGAGGATGAGATGACTGAGGCCATTTGCTTAGTACGTCGTCACACCAGCGTTGCCGATACCTACCTTGCAATTGGTAATGTAGATCGTCGTACTCGGTTCATTCAACGTGAGATCTTGACAGGTGGTAATTGATAGGCTTTTGAACATAATTTTAATTAGTCATTCATTCAGAATTCTAACGCTTCTTTATAATTACTCTTTGTAGTACATGATTGTTCTCGTATATGATAGTTTCATTGCAATACAAAGTTAATGTTGGTTTATAGTCTGTGTCTATTCTGAGTACTACAAGTCTAATTCCATATCATCCACATGTTCTCGGAGATAGTCCTGATACTGATCCCACAGCTCCTGTGCAATGCTGTCTCGAAGGACAGTTGCTCTGCTACGCTCCTCTGGTGAAATATAAGCAGAAGTGAATGTGGATTGATCTTGTTCCAGTGGGATATCTGCATTTACATTTCTGGATCCACGTTGATCATCACCGTATTGAAAAAGGTCGTCTTCTGGATCATGTCGGCGGATATAATTGTGCAATGCAGCCAGAGAAGCAGGGATCTTGGCTTGTGTCCCAATTGAGTATTCTGGTGCTGTCCGCATGATTTTAAAGCGCCGTTTCATAACACCAAAAACACGCTCAATCGCATTTCGAAGTTGAGCATGACGTAGATTAAATAGCTCTTCTCGATCCACCGGTCTCAGATTAGAGGTAAGGTCAATAGGGAGTAGATTAGGAAAGAAGTAAAAATTTACCTTTGATTTCCTTTTGCCCATTCCTTCAAATGATACCGTTTACCACGATATGGCACCATACAGGACTCTGAGAGAGGAAAACCACCATCCCCAAGCCAATATTTACCAGGTTTAATCTTGAGATCTCGTTTGCGTGCTTCCTCCCATAAACGGCCATCAGCTGTACTTCCCTCCCATCCAGTCATCATATAACATATCTGCATATCAAATGTACACCCAGCAAGAATGTTCTGAGATAACCTTCCTTTTCTACTGCGGAATCGACTGGAATCCTCCTCTAATATCCAAGCATCAGCCAATGACCCATCAATGGCTGCCAAGCAATCACGGAAAGCAGCATACTTGGGATTGTTTTCAATGATATGTGGAACTGCATCTTCTGGGAGTCGAACTTCATTTGTATAGAACGGAGGGCTCGAGGTGACATTGAGAACGGAGTGAAAGGCTTTTGAGATTGTTTCTGCACTTCGCTGAAAACGCTCCTGGGCCTCGCGATTACCATTGCCATATATTACAAGGCGGAGAAATATAGCCAGTTTTTCCTCAGCAGTAACCCAACGGCTGTCCTTTAGCCCAAAACGACGGAGGTCTTGAACCAGATTTCGAAATACATGTCGAGCCATACCCATAGAGCGGCGGAAACGCAACGGATGGCCTATAATATTACCAGGTAAATCTCATTTGGGATACAAAATCTTGGTGAGAATGCAAACCTGAATCCAGTTCTTCGATCCATTTTTGACCTGTGAGGGCAGAGGTGTGCATAGGCTTGGGTTGTTCAAAATTCCGCCGCAAAGTGAGAAGAGCTTGGGCTGAGACGATGGCAGCAACGGCTGGAATTATCTTCTGGATCCTTTCCTTGACGGACAATGTTCTAGAGGACTGAGGACGGCCATTGACCCGCGTCACTACCATTGTTTTAGAGCGGAGCAGCGATAAAACAGTTATCGATGTAATTACTATGTAGTACTACACGTGTGACTATGTGTGACAACCCAGCCTGGGTGGGGTTGCGAGTTCCATCAAAATTCCAACCCTGACCCAACCCTACCCTGAGTCGCGCGACCCGGGTTCCCGAACGGGGCCTAAGAGCGTGGGAACTTTCGGAGAAAGTGGTGGTTCGAAGTCAAGGGGCGGCCCCGAGTCCAGTTCTTAAACGCTTCCACGGTGGCCTGTTGAAACTTGATGTCATAATCTACACACTCCATTGTCCATATACTGACAACCTGTGATACAAATCAATTTTACTGCGCGAAAGAAGATAATACTTAATGTCTCATTCACCTGATTGCCCAGAAGAAAAGCTCTAGAAATATCTTCAGTGCTCACATCTGTAAACAGATCATTACGTCTCATAGCATCGTCAAATTCTTCACTAGTGGGTTCTCTTTCGAGCTCAGCACGTAGCTTTATAGAGCATCTCATGCTCTTTCCCCACTTTGATTTACGAGTAGCAATCTGGTCTGCCCATGCAGACCGCATCTGACAGTATTTAATTAGAAGGCTACGAGGAGATTACCAATCACAAAATCAACACACCTTGGCCATATCAGCTCTACTCATCTCTTCCTTCGAAAGGGGCTCTGAACGCGTTAGCTTATATATGCCAACTTTAAGCCAAGCGCCTACTCTTAAACGGACATAAACCCTTTTCAAGTTTGGGAAGTTGTTGACGTTGTAATCAGCTTTCGACGGTCGCACTTCTAAGTACAAGCCGGGTGCTCCTGGAATCTGGGGCGCATGAGGATTCAGATTCGGATTTAGAAACATGAAGTCGTTGTAACCATGTTCCTTGACTCTTTTTTGACGGATGTTAGGGAAACAAGTAGCCTTGCTTCCGCCATATCGATGGGACATGAATCGACGCGAGACAGTCGAGCAGAGGATAGATGGGTCTCGAAAGTTGGGATAGAAATCTATGTCTTTGAGGCGACTGTAGAGGACTTCAGGGCTCAAACAAAGATCTGTGCCATTCTTTTTCAATTTGACATTGGGCTGTCGTCGTGAACAAGGGAAGGGTCAAGAAAAAAGATTCAGGTGAATAAGGGCGAGTTTCGGGATCGTCTAATCGCTTCGTAAGTGATCTGAAAGACTCACGTTTCTCAATCGTTGCAGTCTGTCCGCAATGTCCTTCGCAATCCTATCTTGTTCGAGGATATCTTCGAACCGAGGGACGAATACACCCTCCAGAGTTTGTATTCTCTTATTGAGAGGGTCATTCGAGGGACAGTGGTATCAGCGTAGAGTAATAGACTCACACCGGCAGATTGGGGTTCCTGAAATTTAACCTCGGCCTCGGTTTTGGGAGCATATGTCAATTGAATTGTCCGAAAGAAATCATCGAAGTTAGGGTTCAAGTTAGGTTCCGTTTTGACGATAGACATTGTCAATCAAGCACTACAGCGATATTCGCTGAAAGTCAGCTGCTAGCAAAAACTAAGTCCCAAAAGATTAACGAAGAAAGGAGTATTGGGAGACTCACCTAGGATTCAGCGACCCGACGAGCCAAGCAGAGGAACGAAGGATGTGAGCGTCGTGGGTATGTAAGTACTTTTTCAACCATCACAAGACCTGTAGTCACGCGGACTGGTTCAGTGGGTAATGTGCCTGGCGGACTTTGAATGGGGATCACCAATGCGGGTGCGTTGTCAGTAGACTCGTTCCCACTCGATCGGTTCAACCTTCCCTTTGCGGACTTTGAATTTGGGAAGGATCACAGACCGACTGGTAACTACGATCCGGACAGGTCCGGACACGTCATCATGGCATATGTTGGCATATGTCCAAATCGGGACATATGCCATGTACTGGCATGAACCATGAGCCGTAGTACTCCTTTGGAGCTTTCAACTTTGAACGCTCCCAATAATATAACCGATGTAGGGCCTGCTAGCGAGGCACCGCCCGCTACCATAGCTACATCCCTGTAAAGTACCGTTCAAAGTTGAAATTGAACTCGACGAAAAGCTAAGATAAAACCCATAAAACTTACTGGCCGCGACATATTGCTACTGTAACACGATGTATGTAACATACAACCCAACGCATAAAATCAAGACCTCGAGGAAACTGTAATTGAAAAATGATACCCAAGCCGTAAGGACGCTTGTCCATTACAAATTACAAAGTTCGGTGGAGCTTGACCTTGGAAAATGCGTTAGAAATCCATTGTTATCGTTGACAACCAGGTCACTAGCAAGTTATTCCTTTAGACGATTTAAAATGTGTCCTTGACGTAGACAAATACATTAAAACATTCCAGCAAACTGCTATACGTATGCATACATATTACGCATCTCCTGCCGTTAATCCAATCCGTCTAGAGATGTACTTTGATAGTATCCATTGAAATTAGCCTTCGCTCCTACACCTCACACTTCGCCTGCAATCACGAAGGACTCATGCTGATGAAAGAGTCATTGGAGATCAAGGGAAAGACTTTAGACAAAGATTTTTATTACGAGCGGCCGTTTAGGTTCTCTTTTTCGCTGCCTTCACACAGATACAGAACGGGGCCTAAAGGTTCGGCAATAATTGATGGGATTGATGAGTTGAAAGTGAAGGGACATCGGTAATGATGCCAAGTAGAAAAGAACACATTTGCTTGTGCTCAGATCCGCTGACTCGAGAGAGGGTAGTTATTCCCTTGTGAAATATCCGCATTCCATGAGTGGGTGGTAGTCGTCTGACCCTTGCATCAATTTCATTCGCCCCGCATATGTCTGTCAACCACGAGATGAGATGTTTCATGACGCCTTGATAGAGCTGGTGGAGAATATCCGGGGTGATAGAACGGAAAATGTCACAGTATGGAAGGACCTCCCAGAAGGGATGCTGGACTGGCTTAAGACACCCCATCTCCACTTTCCATTACAACTCCCTCCAATCCAGCCTCCTTCAGCGGCGCAGTCAGGTGGGACATGCATGCATGGAAAAGATTTGCAAGTGTACGTCGTCGAGCAGCGGCATTGGTAATATGCTCAAGACGCGAAGTGGGTAGGGGCGGATTTCTTTTGGTAGACTACCGATAGTCATGTAAACAGGGTAGGCAGATTTGTTCAGAAAGAGAGTGATCTGAGTTTTATCACTGGAAATGATGACTGGGACAATAGTCGCGCCCGGCTTGTCTTTCTCGAGTTGTTTCTATATCACATTAGAGTAGTTTATAAGCTATAATTCAAGTCATAGCAAAACCTTGTACTCACCTGCGTGCTCCACCACCACTTCCCAGTATAAAAATCATGGTACAACCGAAGAGTTTTATCAGCGTCGGCATAGTGTCTTTCTGGAACAAAACACATATATTTGCAATGCTCGGTGTTCCCATACAAAGCACAAATACACTCCAATATATCCCGTTTGTACAAGTCAAAGGCTTGTCCGGCAATGATGACTTCTTCATGAGTAAAAGATGGATAACGAGAGGGAATCTCATTGTCAATAATGTCGTTAAGTTCACCACTATTACAGTATGAAAGAGCTAATGCTTCCCCGACCTAAAGATGATTTATTTAAGTACTCGTGGCCGCGAAAAGTGACGGTCCGGTATATTTTCTACCGTATCTAGGGATTGAGTACATATTTCTGCTTCAAACAAGCTGTAGAATACATTTATGGATTAATTCTGAGATTTTGGTGCCCAAAGTGAGACCCTCTGAAGTGTCTGCCTTCCATAATAGGCAATTTTCAAAAATGCGGTTTTTCCAACTCAACAACCAATTTTTTCCAGGGAAATCTGTTAGCTCCATCTGAAAGAGAAGCATCAAAAATGGGGGGGTAGGAACTTATCCCTTGTCACCAACATTTTTTTTGAGAGAGATATTTGAGAAAGAAAATGGCTAAAAATGGCCAAAAACCCCAAAATTGTCACTTTTTGGCCATTTTTAGCGATTTTCTTTATCAAATATCTCTCTCAAAAAAAATGCTATCGACGAGAGGTAAGCTCCTACCCCCCCATTTTCGATGCTTCTCTTTCAGATGGAGCTAACAGATTTCCCTGAAAAAAATTGGTTGTTGAGTTGGAAAAACCCCATTTTTGAAAATTGCCTATTATGGAAGGCGGTCACTTTGGAGGGTCCCACTTTGGGCTCCAAAAACTCAGGATTAATCCATAGATCCATTCTACAACTTGTTTGATGCATCAGTGTGACCTGTAGTATGTAGTCCTGCCTCAACCAGATTTTTAGATTTTTTCACCATGCCATTTTTGAGAATGAGTAGAGGCAACATTTAATTTTGAGCCCCAAGTCTGCCCCTGATGTTGTCTCTGCTTGTTCTCAAGAATGGCATGGTGAAAAAATCTGAAAGTTTGTGTAGAGGGAAACTAAGTACAATAGGCTACATTGATGTAGTAATTTTTTGATTTGACAAAGCATATCCATAATTTCACAGTTACATTAGGTTTTTGGGACATTCTTCCACTCTCACCTCTAAATAGTGAGTTTGAGAACAATGTCTAGAAATGAAATTTTTGCAAGATATTAATATGTACACACTGAATTATGTTCCACATTTTTATATATAACCTTTCCCTTTATATCACATGGTGCCACAATTTCTAGAAACTCAAATAAATAGCCAAGAACAAGTTTGTGTGACTACTTCTAGAAATGAAAAATGTTTGGTTTTTTTGTATCTTCAAAATGATGTATAACACAAATACATATGTGGTCTTTTGTCAATAATATCAACTGAAATTCATTGACTTACTAAATATAAGTAATAATAGGTGTTTTATCATGATATATACCTATATATGGCTTTAATAAATGCATATGCTTAAAATTTGTAGAGAGATATTGGATACCTGCAGGTTTAAAGTAGCTGCAGATGCAGACATCCGTCATCTGCGGATACCTGCCGGTCGGATGACCCAGATGCCTACCTATTGGTCCGGATAGGCCCGGATGCAGATAGAGATTTTTTAAATGAAAAAACCTGCCGGTTCGGATGACGGATATCTGCGGATGCATCCGTGTCAAGCCTTACCAAGAATGGTGCACCGGCAGTCCCATGGTCCCAACCAACTCGAATGGCACGGATATATGGTGTTGATTCTGAAGGGAATGAGAAGCTTATTACTACACTTGAAGGATCCCAAATTAAATTGATGAGTTAGAACAGGTGAGCGCATCCATTTTTCCTATAAGATTTTTATGTGCATTGACTTAAAATCTAGCTGGATGCTCTGGGATTCCCTTGTACTGTTGCGTGACCAGCATATCTTGCTTGCGGCAGAAATACAGAGATTGCTGCGAGTATCTTTATTGAGCACGGCAATGTCATGAACGTTGATTCCAGCTCCATGCCAGTATCAGGGTCTTCCACAACTCAAATGAGATTGCGCTCTAAAACACCTATTACTGATTATACACAAACTGTTCAGGCTCCAGCACTATCTGAAACCTCCACCCCTTCAGTACTGTTACTGACCCCTTCGACAGAATGGTTAGGAAAGCAGCCCAAGCGTTCTTTGTCTCCTGAGGACTCCAGCGTTGTTCTATCTTGCATACCTCCCGCCCATTCTACACCTCTCTTGACTGTCTCCTCAGTTGATACTCCCTCCTCCAAGTCCGAGCTTACAATAGTTGATGACTTGAAAGTCGAGCAGAACTTTAGCAGTGAAGGAAAGGCTATTATGAACATCAGGAAAAAGACTTTTAGGCCTGGGACGATCACAAGATCCACCTGGGCCTACCCTGGTACCCTTGTGGTACCATGGCCTCCAGGGGTGCCATGGCACACTCTCCTTGGGACCAAAAATCCCTGGCACCCTTTAATAATCTTTTGGTAGCCTCAGGGTAGTCCTGGGGTAGTGTTACAGTTTTATTAGACCCCTATTTTTTCCCTACATACATGTCCTTTTGTTTCATTCACATGCCTTTTTCTCATGTTCTTCTATTTACGGACGCCTTACCACTTCCTTGCTTTATCCTCACATTCTCCCAAGCGCTGGAGTAGGGATTATCGGCATCCCTACTCTGGATCAGGTGGAGTTTAGCGGCATTTCCCGAGTATATACAATAGTTTACCTGATGTTCGTAGCACTCAGCTCTATCCAGTTTGGTTCTCGCTGGCATTCTCGCTCTGGAGCAGCCTTGGGCTACTCCAGCGCCTTATGGTTTCCTCGATGTTTACTTATAACATGTGTTCCACACATGTTTTCCATTACTGTATTGTTTCGATCAAGTGTTTGTTTCTATAACAAAGATCTATCCGAACTTCAGAACTAAGAATCTTTGTTTTTGTGACGAAGTTGTTCGAACTCTATCTAGAACTAACGACCTCAGCATTGAATCCTTGAAGTACAGCTTCAGTCGTAACAAAAGGTCGAGCTGAACCATACATAACTTACCAACCTACCGAGGTTTAGGCAACTCCTAACAAACCAACACAATTGACCTGGAACGTGAACCTTCTTCACCCGAAACCACCATCGGAAGTGTTATCCACGCTTTCAAATCGGAATTCCAGAACGAACCTCAGGAGGATAACTCATACACCCCTGAACTCGAATCTGAACTAGAGGAAAACCCGTCTACCTCTAACACCGAAACCGAACCTGAAATCGAACCAGAAATGTCTGATACCAAAATGCAAGCCCAAGGGCAACAAGGAGTTCCTGCTCAAAACGAACTTGAACAGCAACTCGCCCAACAATAACAACAGATCGGATACCAACAGCAACAGCTAGCTGAATCACAGCGAGCTGCCGAGAAACAATGAGCCGATAATCAGGCCGAGTCCGAACGAATCTACTGAGAGAGGTTGGATGCAGCTACTCGAGCAAGTAACATGCAATTCCAAACCCCAAATGTTCCGAACCTTAATGGACACTCGAAAGAAATAAAGATGGGAAGCCCACCCAACTTCGATAGAGACAGGTCTAAAGCACTTGTCTTCTATTCAGAATGTTTGCTTTATCTAACAGCAAACACCGAGACATACAATACTGCCGAAAAGAAGATTGCTTTCATGCTCTCTTTCATGAAGAAAGGAGCAGCAGCAGAATGGAAACTCGTTAAATTCTACAACTATCTAAAGAATGGTTGGCCAACAGACTTCGATGCCAATGGGAAAATACCTTCCTTCCTGTAGATGCAGCTGCCAATGCCCGAATGAAACTCCAATCCCTCTGACAGAAAGGACCGGTAGATGATTACGTCTCCAACTTCAGAACCCAGGCACTTCTTTCCGGAATCTGGGATGATGCAGCCCTCATTGAACACTTCATTGAAGGACTTCATCCTAAAATCACGGAAAAAATACTCAAACGAGCCAAAGTACCAACGAAAATCAATCAATGGTACTACTATGCTGCTGTCTACGACTCCAACTATTGCAGAGGAAGAGCCGTTCTCGACTGACTTGGAGGTCTTAAGAACAACAATCAGAAGAAACCCCAGTTCCCTCAATCGACTCCCAAAGATCTGAACGTGATGGACGTTGACCGTCTACCCACATAAGAAGCAGAAGAATACGAGAAGAAGGGGCAATGCTTTGGTTGCGGGAAAATCAGACATATCAAGCGAAACTGTCCAACTAATACCAATAAACCAAGGTATGAGCCACCAAGGAGGACAGAAAGAAGTATTCCTTTTCTAGTTTCAGGACTAGGGAAAGAAGACTTTATTCTCAGACTACCATGGTTACAAGAAGAAAATCCGAAAATCAACTGGAGAACCGGGAAAATTCAACTAAAAAGACGTGACAGATTTGCACAAACTTATCGACAAATAGCGGAAAAACATATCGAACGAATGGAAACAGACGTTTTAGACCATGTGGAACTGGAAGTCCTTATCCGAGCCGAAACTACCTTTTCCCAGACTCTCGCCCATCAGAAACCTGAAGAAAAGAAGAAAACAGTCGAGGAACTCACCCCGGAATACTGCTACAAATACAAGAAAGTTTTCGAGAAGAAGGCCTCAGAACGATTCCCAGAATCTAGACCATACAACCATGCCATCGACCTTAAACCGGATTTTATACCGAAAGATTGCAAAGTTTATCCATTATCCCCTAAAGAACAAACACTTCAGGACGAATTCATAGAAGAAACCCTCCGAAAAGGGTATATTCGACCCTCGAAGTCACTGATGGCATCACCATTCTTTTTTGTTGCAAAAAAGGAAGAAGGAGCATTCAGACCTTGTCAGGATTACAGACAACTTAATGATGGAACTGTGAAAAATGCCTACCCACTTCCCCTAATCTTGGATCTAATCGATAAACTAAAGGGAGCTTCAATTTTCACGAAGACGGATCTACGTTGGGAATACAACAACGTTAGAATAAAAAATGGAGACCAATGGAAAGCAGCTTTCAAAACTAACAGAGGACTATATGAACCCACTGTTATGTTTTTCGGACTCTCGAATTCCCCTGCCACCTTCCAGAATCTAATGAACGACCTTTTTTGTGACATGTTCGTGACATGTTAGATGAGGGATGGCTCGTCATTTACATGGACGACATCCTTATCTTCTCAAATAACCTGGAAGAACACCGACAAAGAACTCTTCAAGTATTACAAAGACTGGAGGAAAACAATCTTTTCCTGAAACCGGAAAAATGCGAGTCTGACAAACCCGAAGTAGGATTCCTAGGACTCATTATCTGCCAGAATCAAATTGCAATGGACCCTGTCAAACTTGCAGGAATTAAAGATTGGAAATCCCTGACAACAGTGAAAGGAGTACAATCCTTCTTAGGATTTGGAAACTTTTATCAAAGATTTATTGGACGATATGCGGATATAGCAAAACTGCTAAATGAACTCACCCAGAAGAATAAACCCTTTGAATCGATAAACAGACAACAAGAAGCATTCGACATGCTGAAGAAGAAATTTTTAGAGGAACCAGTATTATTGATGCCAGATGTGGAGAAGTCTTTCATTATCGAATGCAACGCCTTGAAATGGGCCACCAGAGCGGTATTACGACAACAGGATATGAATGGAGATTGGCACCCTTGCGGATATATCTCTCATGCGTTCACTGAAACGGAACGCAATTATGAGATTTATGACAGAGAACTTCTAGCCATTGTCAAAGCTTTAGAAACATGGAGACACTACCTCTTAGGATCGAAACACCCCGTCACATTCTTTCTGATCACAAAAATTTCACTTATTTCCGAAATGGACAGAAGCTGAACTGATGACAAGCCAGATGGAGCCTGACTCTTTTGGAATACGACCTCAAATTAACCCATACTCCCGGAACAAAAATGATACAATCTGATGCGCTATCAAGAAGAGAAGATCTAATACCCAAAGAAGATACAGACAACGAAAACATGACCATGCTACTGGACAAACTTTTTGTCAGGGTAGTAGACACGGAATTACATTCCCTTATCGCCGAAAAGACCATGAAAGATGACTTGATGCTTAGTGCTGTCCAGGCACTAAAAAAAAATGGAGTACCACCAATAAAATCACCCTTATTTGACTGGAAAATCAAAGATGGCATATTATTTTTTATGAATAGAGTAGATGCTATGTTCCCCAAGACGAAGAATTACGAAGAAACTTGGTCAAAAGATATCACGACAGAAGGACAACAGGACATCCAGGACAATACGCCACCCTAGAACTTGTCAGACGAGAATACTGGTGGCCAGGAATGTACTCTTTCGTCAAGAAGTAGGTAGAAGGATGTGCCACCTGTCAACAAATGAAGGTGAACACACACCCAATTACACCACCCTTAATGCTGATTGCTGGAGGAGAAAACGCATTACCATTCTCGAAAATCACCATGGATCTTATCACCAATCTACCCAAAATAGAAGGAGATGACTCAATATTGGTTGTGGTCCACCGTGCGTCTACAAAGGGGGCAATTTTCATTCCTTGCCACAAAACAATCGATGCTATGGGAATAGCCACCCTAATTCTGAATCATGTCTACTGAAGATTTGGACTCCCAGATGAAATTTTATCTGACAGAGACCCCAGATTTGCCGCAAACGTGTTTCAAGAACTAGGAAGACTCCTCGGAATTAAACTTGTCATGAGTATGGCTTATCACCCATGAACAGATGGAGAAACAGAACGTGTAAACCAAGACTCGGAACTCAAAACGTATCTTCGATTGTTCTGCGCCAGACATCAGGAAACCTGGAAATTGGAACTACCCATGGCAGAATTCACTCATAACAATAAAATTCACTCCACTAGGAATCATTCACCATTTTTCCTCATGATGGGATATACATCAGGAAAAAGCACCTAGGCCAAGGACAGATTAAAGACAGTCCAGGGCTTTGACTCTTTATCCTTGGTTACCCAGGCTTGTCTTTGATAACCATAGCAGCCAGGGTGTGCATGGACACCAAGGACAACCCCTGGAGACTGCCTGGGGACTGCCTGGGGACTTACTGGGGACTGCCTGAGGACTGCCTGGGGACTGTCTAAGGCTTCTACAAAAATTTGTGTAAATGTCATAAGATAGATTTTCCCAGCTGGTACTGTAAATTGAAGCTTAAAAGACCCTAGAGGCCATCCATTAGACTAAGGAGAGATAATCATAACAGAGGTGCTCCTGGTGCACTCTGCAGAAACCTGGTATCTTTCTAACCACTTGGGTAGATAACATGGGATAAATTTTCCTATATTCTGGTTCAAAGTTGAGCCAGAATCAATGTAGAGGGCACCCATTGGGGTAATGAGAGACAATCCTGGCAGATGTCCTCCTGGTACCCCTGCACAATGCTCATATCTGTCCAACCACTTCATGGTATAACTTTCTCCATTGTCTGCTTGAGAATTAATTGAATGTAAAATTGTCCCAGGGAGCATCCATTGGCCATGGGGTGGTGAGAGACAATCCTGACAGATGTCATCCTGGTGCCCTTGCATAAAGCTGATATCTCTCCAACCATTTTGGCAAATTGATGCCAGAATCAGCCCAGAGAGCATTCATTGGTGTGATGAGAGACAATCCTGACAGATGTCCTCCTGGTACCCCTGCACCAAGCTGATATCTATTCAACCACTAGAGCAAATGCCATGGGATAACTTTCCCCAGCTTTGGCTCAAAAATTGAAGCCAGAATCACCCCAGAGAGCATTCATTGGACTGATGAGAGACAATCCTGACAGATGTCCTCCTGGTGCCTCTGCACAAAGCTGATATCTCTCCACCCACCTGGGCAAATGTCATGGAAAAGTTTTCCCTATCTTCTGTTTGAAAATTGAGGCCAGAACTACCCCATAGAGCATTCATTGAGGTGATGAGAGACAATCCTGACAGATGTCCTCCTGGTGCCCCTGCACAACACTGATACCTATCCAACCACTAGAGCAAATGCCATGGGATTACTAAGTTCCCCATCTTTGGCTTGAAAATCAAGGCCAGAATCATTTTAGAGAGCATCCATTGGGGTGATGAGAGACAATCCTGACAGGTGTCCTCCTGGTACCCCTGCACAAAGCTGATATCTCTCCAGCTACTTGGGTAATTGTCATGGCATAACTTCCCCATTTTTTTGGTCAAAAAGTGACACTAGAATCATCCAGAAAGTATTCATTGGGCTGGTAGAGACAATCCTGACAGATGTCCTCCTGGTGCCCCTGCACAAAGCTGATTTCTCTCCAACTACTTGAGCAAATACCATGAAGTAACTTCTCCCATTTTCTGCCTCAAATTTGAGGTCAAAATCACCCCAGAGGCCATCCATTGCTATGATGAGAGACAATCCTAACAGATGTCCTCCTGATGCCCCTCTATACACTGGCATAGTGTTGCCACGGCTCGGCCAGCTACGGCTCATCAGCCGCGCTGAGTCATTTTGGAGCCAGGCTACCATCATTATGGTTCAACGGCTTCAACGGCTTCTGAGCTGTTCAAAATAGCTCGCACCGGTTCCGAGCCGGTTGAGCTACAGCTTTTCGCTCAATTAGGTCAAGGCTGTTGTTTTAAACAAACCGCCATGTTCTTCTGTTCCTCCCCCCGTGTTGGGCACTCCGCAACGTATCTTTTGCTCTTCATGAGCCCTGTAGGCTCTAGTGATTGGTTATGGCTCTCCCAGGGATCTCTGGTATTACTACCATGTCCAGACTCAGCTTGGTGGGTGTGAAAGTTTACCTCTCAACCGAGAGAGTATGGTCATGACATTTCTTTTTCTAGTATATCACACATTTGAGCTTGGAACACGTTGCGCGATGGAAAATGGAGGCTGGAAGACCCTTAGAATGTAAATGGTTCACCGGTGATTATTTTCTCTGCATTCCTCGCACATTTTCATTCACATTCAGTTGTTTTAACCCTAGATGCTCGTGTCTCGATGTGTAGGGTCATGACGGAATATTTTGGAATTTATAACCCTTCCTGTTGGGGACCTGAGGTGGTGGGGTTGCCATTCTTCCTTCCCTCATGGTCCGCAACAAACGAAACACCGCTGCCACAGGTAAGAGTAGATGTTTTTGTTTAGTTCTGTCAATCTAATAATTATACATGCAGAACCTACTAGTCCGACACCACTCCCCCGTGGTCGTGGTGGTCGTGGTGGTCGTGGCAGCCGTAGTGGTCATGCTACAACCGCTCAAGCTGGGTCCTCTCAAAATCCACCGCCATTCGATGAAGCAATTTCTCGGCCTTCGACTCCTCCACTAACTCGGCAAGAATTTCCGGACTACACAACACCACCTCACTCCCCATCCTCACCATCACTCGACGAGCGTTTACATGCAGTTGCAGTGCCATCGCTCATGAGTCCCCGAGCTGGACCTCATAGCATCAACCGTGCACCAAGTCAACAGTCACGGTCACAGCCACGCTCATCTCAATCATCAATGGCCTCAGATGACCCATTTTCTCGACAACCTCCTCCACCATCTACATCGGAAACCAATGCATCACAAGACTCCAATCACAGAGGATCAACAAAAGACTGTTATGAGTTTTATAGCGATGAGGGTGACAGTGTACATAGGCGTTGTAAATTTTGCCTGTACGTAAAGTCTATTAGTTATTTAGCTCTCAGCTCACATTTTACAGGCTCACCGATCCGCAGAAAGCAACGACACGGGGCCGTTTCAAGTTTACCACTGCCAGTGGACAGTTGCGCAAACATCTCTATGACACACACCTTGGACCTTGGGTCGATGCTTGTGATCACCTTGGCTATCCCATTACTGCGAAATCTGCCCTGATCAAGGCAAATGCTTACCGACAGCAACAGGGCCGGTCGACACAAACTTCCACTTCTGAAAATCTCAATGGTTCCCGGTGCGCATTTTCGTCTGAAGCATTCCTCGATGCCATTTGTGAGTGGATCGTTGGAGATAGCCAGGTAAACATTTACCATTATTCACTGGATGATCATTGATAGTGTCGTTTTACAGTCCATCAACGCTATTGAAAGTCCTCGACTCCGGAAAATCTTTCTCATGCTCCGGGAGGAGCTCAAAGATGAAGACATTCCTCATCGCACACACATCCGAAAACGTATACTCGAAATATGGCATCAATATCTCGATGAACTTGCGAAGGAACTTCAGGTATGATCTTTGTTCATTAAGTACTTGAACAATAAGAAAATGAGAGCAGTTAGTCGCAATAAGCAAATAACAAAACTAATGAACTACCTGACATGATTTTTGAAAGCAGAAAAAGGTATACCTCTAGACCGAAGTAGCCGTGCTAGAGCGGTCATAAACGTATCATTATTTTTGGCGTTATCGAGGGTGATCCAACCCAACTGAATAATTTTAATATCAGAGTAGTCAGAATGAAATCACGGAGACTTACTTTTGAAGTAATAGACACTCGGTCAATTACATGGAGAAAAGCATTTGCAAGATGTTCACTGGTATGACTACCAGGAATCTGCACAAACCCAATAAGTTCAGCCCTCAAGTCAAGTACGGTCTGTGCACCCATTTCCGTTACAACAACCTTTACAGAAATCCAATGACTAGTAACAGCCATATAAGGTGTCAGATTGGGATCAGACCAACAATCCATAGTCATGGATATCTTTCCTGCCACATTCTAAGGTTGAAATATACATTAATTATTGAAAGATGTTTTCCCCACATTGTGAACTTATCTTGCAAAGCGGTTATTGACGCTGTTACCAATATTGATTATGCTGCTGATGATGCTGAAGAATTTGATCCTGATATTTCCGGTCATGATGTGATTGCATCGATTCGTGCGCTAGTTCGAGGAGTACATCTTTTCTTTGGAGTTCTTGTAGCTCTGAATACTTACAATTTTTCTAGATCCGCTCCTCGTCTCTCCGTCGACAACTTTTCTCCGAAATTCTAGAAACCCTTGGACAGAAGGATCTACAGCTTCTCCGTGATGTTTCCACGCGATGGTCATCCACATTTTTGATGATTGACCGTGCAATTATGTTGCGCGAAGTTTGTTATATCGTTGATGTGTTTTGTTCAGTTACTGATTTGATTGTCAATAGGCTATCGAACGCTTTTTGGCATCTCAGCGATTTCGAGAGCTCGAAAAGTACCGGCTTGAAGATTCTGATTGGGACACTCTTGATTTATATCGACGAGTCCTTGAGGTTCGTATCATTGTCTTGTACTTTTAAATCTTTTGATTCATGAAGTTATCAAGGTACCCCATGCATTCCAGCAGAAGCTTTCGGCGGAAAAGACACCGACCCTGAGCGGAGCAATTCCGTCATTCGAGGCAATTATCGCACGATGGAAGGCCTTACAAAACGAGATACCAGTAATGCGACGGGTTGTTCAAGCTGGTATCGACAAATTGGAATCCTATACCGAACGTCTCCAAATTGACACTGTTCCGGCATATACCCTTGCTATGCGTAAGTTATTAGACATTCTGGTGCTGTAGCATTACATTAACTTTTTTTAGTCATCAATCCAAGGATGAAACTTGGTTGGCACCGGATACATGCACCTAATGATGTACAGAAAGTGAAAGACTTCTTCATCAATGCGGTAGAAATCATGTTTTTTATTTTTTTCATGAGCTTACTCATACATTATTGATTAGCTGAAGCCATACCGTGCACCAGGAGTACTCGGAACACCTCAACGACCGGTAAACCCCTCTGCCCGAGACAACTTGAATGCCGATAATATTTTGGGCCTTGACATGTTTTATCAACCTGTAGTCTCCCGCACGATTGTTGCAGAAGTAGATGCCTATTTACTTGATGAGAGCCCTTGTTCCGGACTTGTCAATTACTGGCAGGTAAGTGGTAACACAACTTTTGTGTATGTGAATTTAATCTCGCTACAGATAAATGCGAACCGTTTCCCAACAATTTATTCATTAGCCATGGATTTACTACCTATTCAAGGCTCCGCTGTCCCTTGCGAGCGTGTTTTTTCTGATAGCAAGGAGGATACAACTCCACGTCGTAACCACCTCAGCCCCGAGATCATGGAGGCTTTGCAAATGCTTAAGTTCAGCATCAAGCACGGTATGGGATTGAGCTTTACTGATGGAATGAGTAAGAAGGATGAAGCAGAAATCTTAGAAAAGTTGATAGAGGAGAAAACTCGTGTACCAGTAGATTTATCCGCTTTCGTGGAAGGGCTTGTATGAGCATAGAAACACTGTAGTATAATTTCAGTCTAAATTCGTCGAAAGCCATAAATCAAGCCGTAAGCCAGCTGGCTTTCATGGAGCCGAGCCGTTTAAATATGGCTCGGCTTCCGGAGCCAGCCAAATTTGGGTAAAGCCATGAAAAGCTGAGCTGAACCGGGCTGCGCCGAGCCGTGGCAACACTACACTGGCAGCTGGTATCTCCCCAACCACTGGTGCAGATGAAATAGAGTAGACTTTCCCATATTCTGCTCTAACATTCAACTCAGAATCACCCCAGAAGCAATGTATTGGAATGATGAAAGACAATCCTAATAGATGTTTTCCTGTTGTCCCTGCATACAGCTGATATCTCCCCCACTACTTGTGCAAATGACATGGATTCACTTTCCTCATATTCTGCTTCAAATTTGAGCCCAGAATCACCCTAGAGCTACTCATTTGGCTGATTACATGTGGCTTAAAACATAGGCCTTCGGATTGTGGGAATATTCAGCCACAGGTCACATGATGTTCAAAACTTCGTCACAAGTCTCCACCTCTTCCTTCTTCTTCTTAACTCTCATCATCCCTCCTAAGTCCTCCCTCACCCTTCATCTTCTGTGAGCCTATATGTCCTTCAAGAAGCTTCTTTGGGTCTTCCATGCTCTCTGCACGCCACACTTCCCTCTACTGTTCTTTCCTTGTGGACTCATTATGCTCACTGTTGCTGCTAAGGTGTGTGCCCTTCTCCTGATGTTTTTTTGCTGCTGACCTCATGCCCTGTGGTTCTTTTGCTGACTGTTGACCCCCAAACTCATCTTCTGGTTCCTCTTTCTTTTGTGTTTACTGTTGGGTCATCATGGTTACTGGTGTTAGGTGTGTGTTCTTCCTCTCTTGCTTTTCTCCTGCTGACTTTATGCCTAGTGTTCCTTTTGCTCATTTTTCTGTCCATTTCCACATCACCTCAACTTCATTGACTATCCCTTCCTCTTCCCATCATCATCCTTATGTCTCATCTCTTTACCTTTTCCCTTGCCCTCATCCTTTCCCTCACCCTTTCCCTCCTTCTTAACTGTCTTCCCTCCCTTACCTTTCCTCTCAGCTTTCTCCTTTTCCTCTCCCTTCTCTCTCCCTTCTCAACCCTCATTAGTTTATGCCTATCCTGCTGTAATCTATTCATAGATACATTTTGTAAATCTTAGTAGCTTGTAATATATTATAAATTGACTTTTAATTGAATGTCTATGCTGTGATTATAAGCTGTTCCCATAATGAATCTATTCAGCACCAGTGCACCTTGAGGATCTCCCAGGACTGTCTAAGGACTGCTTGGGGACTGTCTGAGGACTGCTCAGAGACTGTCCCAGGGATTTCAAAGGTTAAACATGGCACTCAATGAAAATAGAGACCAAAGAAAGGTTGGCCATGGCTACCCTGACTGCCATGGTATACATGAGTACCATGGCAGTTTATAAACAGTCATTAGCCAGTCATTAGTCAGTCCCTGGCCTAGGTGCCTTTTTCCTGATGTAACCCTCAACCCTTTCCCACTATTCAACAGAAGTTGAACGTACCAAGCATGGAAGAAAGAATGAACAAATTAAAAAAGACACAGGGGGAAACATTTGCCTTACATGAGTTAGCCAGGCAGAAAATGGCAGATCGATCAAAAAAGACATTCACCCCATTCGAACAAGGATGGAAGGTTTGGCTAGAAGCTAAGAACCTTCACCTCATGTACCCCTCAAAAAAGCTATCTCCATGAAGAGAAGGACCATTTATGATCAAAAAAGTCTTAGGACCTCTCACCTATAGACTAGAACTACCACCACAATGGAAAATTCACCCTGTTTTCCATGCTCCTTTACTCACTCCATATGTCAAAAACGAGGCACATGGACGAAACTATCTTGAACCACCTGCAGACATTGTGGACGGACAAGAAAAATTCAAAGTAGAATTAATTCTTTCACATAGACCAAAGAAGAAACCTCGAGAATACCTTGTGTCTTGGGTAGGATACCCTTCTACCTCAAACTCATGGGAACCTGCCAGAAATCTAGACAACGCTGGAGAGATACTTGAAACTTATAAAAAGAGGAACAAGATATCCTAGAGACCCCAGCAATAGCTACTTTGAACTCCTCAGCTTGAGTACCTCCTCATAAACCATGTCTTCCACCAACACTCCCACTCAAACCACTGCTCCTACCTCTTCCCAGACCGTTGACCCGGTCTCCCCCACCATGCCTCTTCTCATCTCCCCTCCTCCCTCGCCAACCCATGTTGCCCCAGCAACTAACAACCATACTGTGAACGTCGAATATATTTTCAGAAGAGACTTCGAGAAAACTCAGTCTATCCTGTCCGCCGTAGGCAACAACGAATTCATTAATCGAACAACAGCAGCGAACCCAGACCTTAAACCAATAATCGACGACATAATTCGCCTTCGAGATCACAGATTAGCCGTAAAATCAGCAGTCAAATACATGGAAGACGAACTAGACAGACTTGTAACACATGCAACAGTACAAGGCTTCTTGGGAAAATGGAATCAGAGAATTGATAGAGAGTTACAGTCAGGTATTCCTTATAGCCAAACCCAGTATTTCCGTACCGACGAAGACAGCACTCCCGGTAGTCGAACTCAACCAATCAACATCAATGCAACACCCCTCCTTCCTCCTCCACTCAGACCTGACAATCCCTTAGCACAACAGTTCGAATCCATATCCCTTCCCCATTCCCACACCATAGACAACGATCGATCTTTCCCAGATATCCCTACACTGAAACCAATGGGGTATGCTTCCACTGTCACAGGCCTGGACATAACACCAGCCATTGCATCAACTTTAGATGCAAACACTGCCATGAACTTGTGCCCATACATTATCCTTCAAGATGTCCTCAATGCCCTGGAAACCGATTGCAGAGCAGACACATGGGTTGTAGGTCTCCTTCGCTTTCTGACTATGACAACAATGGTTTAGATGATATTGCTTTGAGTAACATTTACGGAGAACCGGTTGGATTTTAATAGTAGAAGTCAGGGTGACTTCAATAGTAACAGAGGGGTAATGTTACAGTTTTATTAGACCCCTATTCTTTTCCCTACATACACGTACTTTTGTTTCATTCACATGCCTTTTTCTCATCTTCTTCTATTTACGGACGCCTCACCACTTCCTTGCTTTATCCTCACATTCTCCCAAGTGCCTTATGGTTTCCTTGATGTTTACTTATAACATGTGTTCCACACATGTTTTCCATTACTTACACATGATTACCATTCCCTTCTTGTTTATTTACCTCATGGACACTTAACTCACGTAGCACATGTAGCACATGAGGATGTATGTATTTAAACTAGTAAAGTCAAGCAGTTATTCTTCAGCTCGACCTTCCCAATCTATACCTTTTAGCCTTACTACAAGGACTCTTTGAGTCTTTCTTCTAAGTCTTCTCCAACCTTTACTACCGGTAGTAAAGGCTTGTCGAACTCATTGAACCTTTGATCTTTGTTTCTATAACAAAGATCTATCCGAACTTCAGAACTAAGAATCTTTGTTTTTGTGACGAAGTTCTTCGAACTCTATCTAGAACCGACGACCTCAGCATTGAATCCTTGAAGTAAAGCTTCAGTCGTAACAAAAGGTTGAGCTGAACCATAACTTACCAACCTACCGAGGTTTAGGCAACCCCTAACAAACCAACACAATTGACCTGGAACGTGAACCTTCTTCACCCGAAACCACCATCGGAAGTGTTATCCACGCTTTCAAATCGGAATTCCAGAACGAACCTCAGGAGGATAACTCATACACCCCTGAACTCGAATCTGAACTAGAGGAAAACCCGTCTACCTCTAACACCGAAACCGAACCTGAAATCGAACCAGAAATGTCTGATACCAAAATGCAAGCCCAAGGGCAACAAGGAGTTCCTGCTCAAAACGAACTTGAACAGCAACTCGCCCAACAATAACAACAGATCGGATACCAACAGCAACAGCTAGCTGAATTACAGTGAGCTGCCGAGAAACAATGAGCCGATAATCAGGCCGAGTCCGAACGAATCTACTGAGAGAGGTTGGATGCAGCTACTCGTATTTTGTTTCATTCACATGCCTTTTTCTCATGTTCTTCTATTTACGGACGCCTCACCACTTCCTTGCTTTATCCTCACATTCTCCCAAGTGCCTTATGGTTTCCTTGATGTTTACTTATAACATGTGTTCCACACATGTTTTCCATTACTTACACATGATTACCATTCCCTTCTTGTTTATTTACCTCATGGACACTTAACTCACGTAGCACATGTAGCACATGAGGATGTATGTATTTAAACTAGTAAAGTCAAGCAGTTATTCTTCAGCTCGACCTTCCCAATCTATACCTTTTAGCCTTACTACAAGGACTCTTTGAGTCTTTCTTCTAAGTCTTCTCCAACCTTTACTACCAGTAGTAAAGGCTCATCGAACTCATTGAACCTTTGATCTTTGTTTCTATAACAAAGATCTATCCAAACTTCAGAACTAAGAATCTTTGTCTTTGTGACGAAGTTCTTTGAACTCTATCTAGAACCGACGACCTCAGCGTTGAATCCTTGAAGTACAGCTTCAGTCATAACAGGTAGTCCTAGGGTAGTCCTGGAGTAGTCCTGGGATAGTCATGGGATAGTCCTGGGATAGTCCTGAGACAGTCTTAGAATGACCTCAGGAGTGCTCTGGTTTATGCTATTAAGTAGAAGTGGGCCATCGCTACGCGTGGCAGTCACGAGGCCGGTAAAAAAAGTACATTAGTAAAATGACTCATGAACGATGACTACTTAATGGTCCAGACACGGCCCATCATCTGATTTTGTGCAGATAAGATAATTGATTAACTATATGGGTATACGCATGAAACTCTCGCAGCCAGTTCGAGTTTAGTAAGGACGAGACCTCCGTAAACTCCGGCCTCGTAATTAAATGGCCAATTGTCCATTTCTGGTCATTGCTTTCATATTGAAATAAAGTGAATCAATTCAAGATATATTATGACAAGCCAGTATGATGTACAAAAGATGTCTAACCAGAAACAGTATAAATACAGGCATCAACAATGAGGGAAAGGGATAAGGAAGACATGAGAATGATGAGAAGAAAAAAAAGACAACCAACAAAGCTGAACTAATACAAGAAAATGAGCCTAAGGTCAGCATGAGCCAGACAAGAAGGGAAGAACACGCACCCAGTGACCCAGAACCAGTAATCATGATGACCCAACAGTGAAGAAGAACCAGGATACTCAACAGAGGATGAAGTCAGCAGGAGAAAGACAGCAGGAGAAAAGAACACACCCCAACCTGAGCGACAGCGACCATGATGACTGAACAATAAAAGAATGACAGAGGTGACCTGTAGAGACCATAAAAGACTCAATGAAGCTTCCCAGAGGACATATAGGCCCTTAGATAATGAAAGGTGAGAGAGAGAACTTAGAAGGGATGATGAGCATTAAGAAGAAGAAAGAAGAAGTGGGGAATTGTGACGAAGTTTTGAACATCACATGACTTATGGCTGAAAAAGGAAATGGAGACGTCGTCTGCGTCCTAGTTTCTTTTTTTGGCTGTCTTGATGTTCCTCTCTCATTACCAATCCTTCATAATTTATTGGTGGAGGTTTCTTGTGCTCAGTTAGAACAATATCAGTATAAAACGTTTCCTTAGAGAAATCTCAAGGGTTGACAGACAGTCCTGGGGCAGTCCTGGGACAGTGATGTTTCTGGGACAGTCTTGAGACAGTCCTGGGTGTTCTCGGACAGTCCTGAGACAGTCCTGGGAGTGTCCTAGGGCAGTCCTGGGGGTGATTATGAAACAGCCCTAAGGCCATCATGTAACAGCCAGGGCTGTTGCGGTTGACCTGGGCTACCAGGGCCTTTAAGAATAACCAGGGGTACATCCTGGCTATCACTGGTGCAACCATGGCCTAGGGGCTTTTTCCTGATGCAATCGGGTCAGTAAATTAGCTCTTTCCTGGAAGCTTGTGAAATCATTAATTTTTTGATGTCTTTAGTTGGAGACTATGGGATTTCCTTGTGAAGCCATGGTAGAGGCCATTCATGTTTGCGACGGGAATGAGGAGTGTAGTGTAGAATATCTTTACAACAACGGTTATGAACTTTAAATTTTTGGTTGACGAGTCATGTAAACAAGAACTCTATAATTTTAATATTAACTTCACGAATGTCAAGTCTTCTTGTCATTCACATTTATGTAAGGTATCATAATCCAAGTTGAGAGGCAGCTAAAAGGTTCTGGTAAGATTCACTACAACAAGTCATTCACAAATTAACTCCTCTTGACCTCACCCAGCGTAAGTTTGCTCAGCCTCTAATGTTTGACCGAGATCTTGCAACACTGTGCATTGCGGCTCCAACTCTGAATTATCTTTGATAGCCTGGCAAGGTCTCATGAGTAGCGCCCCGAGTCGCCTTTCCATCATAAAGATTGATAACGTGTTCACATAGGACCTGCAAATCAGCAGTCATAAAAGATGCAATGTCCTCAGCGTCTGCTACACCATGACATCCATACAAGTTTGGCATTTTCTGTGATATAAGTGTCAATATATGAGTGTATCTAAGATATGATTAATAGCAGGTGGACTCGGATGAGGTATTTTATCCACAGGATAGGTAACTTGCCCATAAGGCATCTGAACATAAACACAACCTGATTCACTATTCAACAAAACCTTCCAACTGAGCCCTTCAGACTTGATCTGATAGAGCCTGTGAGAGATATATCTGGTTTAACCTGTCCTCAATATGAATCTAACCCTTTTCTATATCTGACAAAGCCCAGCATAAACTCCACATACAACCTTTATCTTCTTTCAACTAAACCCTTCCCCAACGAAATGCAATTGGGGCTTTTATTGAAACAAACCATAATGCAATATCTGATGAAACCCTTACTTTGACTTTATGATACATATTCATATTGACTAATTATCTTTCTTCGCATTTGAGCATGCTTTAGTTTAGGTGGACACGGAACGGCCCTGCAACAGCAGCCATCCCTAAAAAACAGATGGGCATTGAGCATAGTACGGCTATGGAGCTATGGAGGTGTGTGGTAAATAAGAATGAGGAGTTGCGAAGAAAGATAATTAGTCAATATGAATATGTATCATAAAGTCAAAGTAAGGTTTCATCAGATATTGCATTATGGTTTGTTTCAATAAAAGCCCCAATTGCATTTCGTTGGGGAAGGGTTTAGTTGAAAGAAGATAAAGGTTGTATGTGGAGTTTATGCTGGGCTTTGTCAGATATAGAAAAGGGTTAGATTCATATTGAGGACAGGTTAAACCAGATATATCTCTCACAGGCTCTATCAGATCAAGTCTGAAGGGCTCAGTTGGAAGGTTTTGTTGAATAGTGAATCAGGTTGTGTTTACATATGTTCAGATGCCTTAGCGCGAAATGAAATTTTTTCTTATTTTTTAGCTTCGTGAATGAAGAACACCGGAGGTGGGACCAGTGAAATGCCGCCGAACCAGCATGGGAAGTCTGCCAGCTCAACGTAATGACAGCGGAGAGATCAGCAATGAGTTCATCGGGACAAATATAGAAAGGCCCTGCAACAGCGGCCATTCATACAGGCCAAAGCAGTGATGGAGTGGGGACAGTGAGAGAATTGAGTATCATTAGCAGGGTAGGGCAACGGGATATTACTATTGATACCAGGTGGAGAATTGCAGTGAGAAGACTATTGACACCAGAAAAATCCAATGCGTCATGGAAGAAATGAGGGGTTCGCAAGATGGAAGAAAAAAGGGGGTTCAGAATATATCCTTCTCCCTCACTGCGAGATGTTGGGCGTGGGTAGAGACAGACATTCGTTACGAACATGGTCTTTACTTTCGCGGTGTGAACAGACATGACGGTAACGGCAATTTCGGATAGTATGGGGACAAGACCAGAGATTGTACTGTTTACATATCTCAATCTTTTGCCGGGTATTGTTGGAGCAAGAATTCTCTGAAACACCTGTGACACCAACAGCAGTGAATTGGATCCAGGTGATGAACAAGTCTGTGAAAGACCCGACATCAGATAGCAGGATGTTATGATGCTCAGAGACTCTAATCCTGACAGCTTTGTCATAATTGATCACATTGATGTGGTAAGAAGAGTCGGTGTGAGCAGAGAAAAGGTTAGTGATATGAGCTCAATAGACATTGAGTTCACAGGCCCGCCAGGGCATAAGAAAGACGACCGCATTGTAAAATTGATCCCAGCAGATCATCCACTCGCCATGAGTAGTAACCTTTCGGGTGGGGGTTGAGCTTCCGAAAGTGATTTCAAATTCGCCGATTTGTTGAGATTGTTTATTGTGGAAAAGAGCAGTTCCGATGGAGGAGAGGATGTGATCGAAATCAGCCAGTTTTCCGGCAATGAAATGTTTCCATTTGGAGCTCGGGAACTGAGGAGAATTGGGATCGGATCTAATGGATGAAAGGGTGTATTCCTTGTCTCTTCCCCAGTTCTCAAGAGCCTCTCTGGTCTTCTCAAGAATGGGGTTGAGGACTGTAGGATTCGAGATCTGCCTGCTCACCCATGCAAACTTGGAAGGACATCAGGAAAAGCCCCATTTCGGAATTGGCACCAAATACCACGGAATACCAAAAATAACAGGTAATTGTCTGAAATTTGGCCTAAATTGCTGAATTCCCCCAATTACCCAGAAATTATTTAGTGCTTTTTGGCTTAGCCCAAATTACCTTTGATTAAGTACCTTGGAAAAGTACGGAATAGTAAGAAATATCCTTGCAAAACTACAGTGGGTCAAAAAATTGTCCACATGTTGGGCTATTTTGGAAAGATCATCAGATTGTGAGCCAAATAGTTGTAGTATCAAAAAATGATGAGTCAGGGCTAGAAAGCCCTTGATCCTATCTACATAAATATATTTGGTTGATGTCAATCAGTTGAGAACTCATCGAGATATAATCAATTCATTTTGATGACTCATGTGGACAATTTTTTGACATTTGTGCTGGTACATAGTAAAACACAGCCTAGTATTTAGTATGCCCCCCTTTTGCCTTGATAACTGCATGAAGCCTTCTAGGCATGCTACTGATCAGCTTCTGACAGTCATCCTCTGCAATCTCTATCCACTTCTCTGCTACTCTTTCCCCTAATTCCCAAACTCCAGAGGGTGGTTTATTATAATCATTGAGCATCTGTTTGAGGGTAGTCCACAGATGTTCAATGGGATTGAGATCAGAAGACTGTGCAGGCCAATCCATGCAATTGATGTTGTGGTCATTGAACCATTTGGTGGCCACTTTTGAGGTGTGTTTGGGGTCATTATCTTGCTGGAAGATGGCTATTTCTGAATCAATAGACAAACCCTCCATGCTTTCCAGAAGATTGTCATCCAAAATGTCCACATACTGCTGCCCATTCATCCTCCCCTCAACTTCCACAATGTTTCCCACTCCATTCCATCCCATACACCCCCATACCATGATATTTCCTCCTCCAAACTTCACAGTTTTCTGCACACCTCTTTCTCCCAGTGATTCTCCCCTTCTTCCCCACACATACTGCTGCCCATCTGACCCATAAAGATTGATCTTGGTCTCATCTGACCAAATAGCCCTTTTCCAGTCTTCCACAGTCCATTCTTTATACTTGTAGGGAAAGGTTAAATTGGCCTTCTTCTGGGCTGGAGTGAGTTTTGGCTTTTTCTTCTGTTTTGTGACATTAGCCCCTGCCCTATGAAGAGTATTGCTAATGGTTTGAGTGGTCACAGGTTGGGAAAGCATGGAATTCATGTTTCTGGCCACTTGAGCAGCACTGGTAGCTTTGCCAGTAGTGATTTGTTGAACAACTGCATGTTCATCAGTGGAAGAAATTTTCCTTGGGTGGCCTGCAGGCAGGTTTTCCTTGTCTGGAAAGACTTCTTTGGCCAAAGAAGCAACTTTAGACTTGGATACACCAGTTTGAGCAGAGATCTCCCTGGTAGAAGCAGAAGCTTGAAGGAGAGCAAGGACATTATCCTTTTGGCTAGATGTGAGGGGTCTCATGATGTTGTATAGGATCTGAGTCATTTCAGACAGGTTATATACAGCTAGGGTCGAGCCTATGACATTAGTATGACATATCTATTGCATCACAGCAAAGGCTCCACTGATGATATCACTTTTAACTCAAGAAATTATATACAAGGATAGAACCTCAAAAAATTGTCCACATGAGCCATCAAAATGAATTGATTATATCTCAATGAGTTCTCAACCGATTGACATCAACCAAATATATTTATGTAGATAAGATAGAAGGCTCTCTATCCCTCACTCACCATCTTTTGATACAACACCTATTTGGCTCTCAATTTGATGATGTTTCCAAAATAGCCCAACATGTGGACAATTTGCAAAATTCCTTCAAGTCTCATGGTCACTGTATGTTTTCACAACAGCATGGTTGAAAAATCTGAGAGTTTGTAGATAGTCATTTAATACAGTTTACATTATGTCTAAACAAATTTTAACAGAGCTTGAACTTCCTTTGAATGTTATAAAAGCATTTGGCTAAGTATACAAAAATCACTACATACGTAGTTGTAAAAACCTATATACAATTTTTGACTGTGTTCTAGTGAGAACATATGGTGACACAAGACTGAAAGGGCTAGATTTTTCTACATGTGGCACTGAATTTGTGTACCTACACATCCATTTTTAGTATCTCAATTAAAATACACGCGAAAGTATGCTGTAAATGAAGATAAATTCTGGTAATCCACGTCAATTCAGGTAATGTCATGGATTACCCGAAAACCGCGGTAATTTCCTCAAATTCGCAAACAGGGATTTTCCTGATGGATCTACCTTTGGCTTGACGAAGGTCTCTGGTGCATCGTGAAATTCCTCCTCGTCATCAGATCCATCGCGGTCGGCAGATCGTTTAGCCGATTTATCAGGGGTAGACCCTTTAGTCGATGAGAGCCGGGCTCTTCGATTGGAGTCTGCGACATCCAGGAGGTCAAAAAAGATGCTGAAAGCACTGAATTTCTCAGATGAGGGGATAGCTTGTGTGAGTGTGGACTGAATTCGCAGATTTGCTTGGACTTTGGATATTTTGCCGTCTTCAAACTCCTTTATCAATTCGACTTAGGGTATTGACAAATAAATTGAACTTTAAAGTATCTGCATCCTTTTTTCTAGCTGCAACTTGCTGCTTCATAGCTCTAGGACTTCAAAGCCATAATTTCACCATTGTAGGTTGGCTTGTTGATTTTAGATAGTGTGGATCTGTTTGTTTCATTAGTTTTTGATTGGAAAATCCTGGTGCAAGTTAGATCAATATTTTGTAGCCAAAAAAGCCATAGGTTACTAATGCTACAGACATATGATCAACAATGTATAGTTATTTACCTTACATTTATCTTACCTTTAAAACGTAATTCATCAGGAAAATCCCTTTGAGCCCTGGTCACCTGTAGGTCACCATGGTCATTGACAGGGGACCATGGTCACCTACAGGCTACCAGGGTCACCTGCAGGTTACCCAGGCTCCACAGGTCTGTCAGGCTTTAACCTATATGACCTGGGCAACCTGGAGTGACCTGGGTGACCTGGAGGTGACCTGGACTATCATTCATAAATTTGCCTATATTTTCCTATCATAAGTGCTCAGGAAATTCATTAACGTTACTTACACTGACAACTGAGAAATGTTGAATCATGACTTTCATTGAACTGTAAGTTTTATATACAACTCGCTTGACTCATGTGACAGAAACTGTATCGTAAATATATCTAAACCCAGATCATGAAGTTATGATGTGGCTTGACTTTCGAGGAGATCAGTCAATCTAGCAAAGGTAAGTTAAATGGTCGGCACAAATAAAAAGTATAGACAAAATGTCATACCATTTCAGTGCCTCTGTTTGCTGTTGAAGACAGGTCACTATACGGTCATGCTCTTCCAAATGCTGTGCCCTATCCTTCTCAGCTTGCTGGAGGACACATTCTTTCAGTCCACATACGCCCTGTTGATATCGGCAAGAGAGGCTTGCCACTTGTCATTCACCTGTAGCCAAATGAAGACCTGTGGAAACATTGCAATCCTGAAAGAAAACACTGACCTGGAATTCAGCTTGAGCAGACACGTCAAAAGGCTGAGGCAGTGGTTCGCCGGGTGGGTCTGAATCGGGTTGATATTGTGGGGGAGAGGCAGATTGTTCTTTGCCTTGAGTGTCATGACAATACAACAATGGCAAAGTGTTGTCTTGTGAAGGCCCATGCTGACTGTGATGCTGTAGAGGAGAGAAGAATAAATCCAGTGGCTCAGGTGGGTCTGAATCAGGTTGACGCTGTGGGGTAGAGACATATGATTGTTCTTCGTCTTGAGCGTCGTGAAAATATAGCGATGGTAAGGTGTTGTCTTGTGAAGGCCCATCACGATGCTGACTGTGACGCTGCAGAGGAGAGGAGAATGCATCCTTTGACTCATAAGCCAGACTAGTGTTGCTCTTGATGGAGGTTGGCCCGTCTAAAGCTCCCCAGCCACGTACAGGTGTAGCTGGGTTGCCTTGGCTCTGGGAAGCCAGAAGTTACTATAGATCAATCAGGTCTGCAGCATGCTTGAGAGAATAAATGAATGCACTGGTGACTCGGAATGTAGCCTGAGTAGATCCCCCTTTCCTGAGCTCTTGTAATAGTCATACAATGCCCTCTGACGACCATTGAGATTGCTGTACTTCTTCAGCCAGGCCAGCTGTTCTGCTTCTCTTTTTTCAAACTGCGTCGCCTCAGGCTTGGTCATGGTGATCAACTTGAAAGCATACAAATGCAGTATAATGTTGTTTGTTTGTGACTCCGACTCGCTTCTCGCTTGACAGAAAAAGTTTATCCATTCGCCACATAACTCAAAGACATATTCCAGCCTAAATGTAGTAATGTCCTCCTGGAGTCAGCCTTGTAAAAAAGTATATATGGGTTCTATGTGAGATAAAAAGCAGCTTGAGTCGTCCATATGTAGTACACCCAACTTTTGTTCAGCATCCCAAGTTCTGAGTTCGATCCATCATTCTCAGTAAATGGTCTGAAACACGTACTTGCTCTGCATCTGATTTACAAAGAATCTGTTACAGCTGTCAAGCACGGAGCCTGACTGACTGTGATTGAGCTTGGGATCTGCAGGCATTAGCTTACAAACCTGTCTTATCCGTGCCATCTCGGCTACTTCTCCCTGTGGGTGACCATCTGAATCTTTGGTCTTGGTCACCAGATACATTCCGTGAGGTCCATCTGGGGATTTCCTGAAATTAGAATACCATTCGACATAAACCAATGGCTCCTGCTTCCAGGGTACCACAAAGCTTGTCCTGGATCCTTGCTTTCGGAGTTCGGATGGTAATTGGAATATGACCCGTACACGACCAACCCGACATCCTAAAAAAACAACCAAGTTAAGAAGTTGTCAAACAAAATCTGACAGGAAAGAGGCCTAGTACTACCTTCAACAGCAGTCAATTCAGCATTGTCATCAACCAGCGCTCTGACCATGTCAAAATGCGTGTTTGTTGAGTGTTTCCACACTGGTAATGCTTTCACAGTCTCCACCCAAACCTCTCTATCTACCAAGCTTGTAGGATTCAGCTTGAACTGATGCCAAATGTCCACACGATCAAAAGGGAGAGGGGTTTTATCCAGCACTTTGCCACGCAACCATTCATTTTCTGGACAGAACCCATTAATGTACTTTTTGAGATGCTTCTCAAAATTTGGTGCATGGTGAAAGGTCTGAATTCATGATAGGGATTTGTTGGGCTCTGGTGGATATTTCGCTATAGTGTAATGGATTTTCTGATGTTGATTACTGCTATCCAAGTCAATGTCCATTGCATCTGACTCATCTGACTCCTTGATTACTGGTTCTTTCTCATTGTCAGAGCTTTCGTCACCATGGGATTCATGTCCACCTTGTGACCATAGCTGGTCCGAGTCTGCATCCTTTGTGTCATCCAACATTGCTCGGTAAAAATCAAAGCACGCAATCTTCTCTCGTCTGCAGAGCCAAGTCACCATTTGTGGAAAGTGGTCCCTCTTGTTGCTAGCATGCCACCCTGCCTTGGCAAAATCAATATGCAGCCTTTCGAATGTTTCAGTGTTGAAGTTATCTGTCGTACCAAACATCGATATTGATTTGCAATAGTGTAATAGTGAATGAAATTTCGGTATATTCAAGTGATCTCGAACACCCTTGTTGATGAAGAAGGATTTATTCTTGTGTCATTCCTCCAAAGCACTCTCCAAGTATGAAAGGGTGGTGGTATCATGAGACTGATATTGAGCAATATATATGAAGTCTATGATGGCTCGGCATGCAGCGATCCCTTTGTCTGAGATTCCGGAGCCATGAAGACAGCCAACAAGAATTTTGGCAATGTTTTTGCGTTCTCCACCTGAGACCTGGCTCAGACTAGAAATGCCATTCTTGAAATGCCGAACCCCAAAAGATGGGGGAAGAGCCTGGATCCTTTCGTCCAATTTCTCCTTGGATATAACCCTTTGTACCCACTCGATCAGATGCACCAAAACCCCTTGATAAAGTTGGTAAAGGACGTCAGGGGTCATAGCTAAATATATGTTGGAATAAGAGAAACCAGCCCAGAACGGTTCATAATTGCCACCTGAAACATTGTTTTCCATGCAACGAGCATGGATAGCTGACTCTTTTCCCCCCAGAGACTGAGCCTTCTTTATAATGTCCAGGGTCTGTTCTGGAGTTTTTCATATGCCTGGGGTTGGCTGTCCGAGAGCTTCAGCAGGGCACTGACACTGCGGACATGTCCCATACTTCGAACAGGTCACAAGACATTGTTCCGGGTAATCGGCCACATAGGCAGTGAGAACTGGATGAACTCGTTGGACAAGGCCATCGCCACTAGTCATCAAGATGCCTTCCTTCTCAGCTTTCTTGAGAGGCTCTAAGATGACCTTCATTGACTCGTGGAACAGTTGGTAGTTTCGAGTTTTCAGTTGTGTTTGTGACAAGCCTGCCTTCCCAATCTTGTCCACCGAAAGATAGGCCAGAAGAACGCACCCCTGGCTGCTTGTAATGACCTTCACGAGTCCCGGTCAGGTAATACCGGGACCCGTCGGCAGGTTACCTGTGGCCCAAAAAGGCTGACCTGTGACCTGTCAATGACCCGTGGGAAACAGGTACCGGGACCCGCGGGTCAAAACCTGCGGGTCTACAGGTATACCTGCCAAGACCTGGGAGCCCAGTCGGCACAGGTACTTGCAGGTATACCTGTACATACTTGTCACAAAACCAAAACTTGTTTACTGTATGACATGTTTAACCAAGCAGTATTCAAGTTTGAATGAGTTCAAATATTCAAGAGTTCTTTTTACAAAAGGTGTTATATCTCAAGCTAGGAATTGCAGATATTAATGTTTCATACATATTTAGGAAGACTGTGCATAGTCCCATATTTTTCATTTCTACAAGTAACTCCAGAAACTTCGACCTGATGCTCTATTTAGATTCTTAGAAATTGTGGCACCACATATTCTAAGAGAAATAATCAAGAATAAAAATAAAGTTTGACTGTGGTTATGTAGGACTTAATGAATAGATCAAACTCTATTTCTAGCTCTTGTTCAGAAACTCATTATTCAAAGATATATAAGAGAAATACCCTCAAATTGAATAATGGTATATATGTTATTTTGATCTTTTCTCATTCATAGCTTGCTTAGTAAATTTTTTTATGACTGATGTGGGCTACCTATATGTACTCTCTCATTATGGCTTGGATTTGAGCCACTAATCAAGCAAAATGGATGGTTGGTTATTGAGATATAAGCAAAAAGATTTTGGATTGTTAGTGTTATGGATTTTGTCTCATCCATAGCTTGCTCAGTAAATTTTTTTGTGATCAATTTAGACTATGTACTTGAATGTACTCTGGGACTAGGGTTGTGACTTGAACTAATAATCAAGCAAAATGGATGGTTGATTGTTGAGATATGAGCAAAAAGATTTCGGATTTTTAGTTTTTTTTTGGTTTTTTGGGAGTTTCCTCATATATAACTTCAAAAGCATGCAGGTCAGGCAGGTACCTGCAGGTACCTGCATAGAGACAGACCCCTGACCTGTGACCTGCCATGACCCGTGGGAAACAGGTACCGGGACCTGCAGGTCAAAAAACCCGCGGGTTTTCCATGGGTCTACCTGCAGGTACCTGTCAATGACCGGGACTCGTGAAGGTCATTAGCTGCTTGGCTTTCGTCTAATTGCTTTCGGAAGGTTGCCTATGGTCAGATAGACTGGATAGGCAGACTTGTCACCCGTAAACTGCATCAGATGTGTTTTGTCTGATGCAATGATGACAGGAGCAAGTGTCGCTCCTGGCGGAAGATTCTTCTGTCAGATTTGTGGTAAGCTCTGGCAGTTATAGAGAGAGGTGTAGAATTACCTGTATGGCATGCCACCACTTGCCAGTCCACATTTCATTGACAATTCGAGTCCGCTTACTGTCATCCAAGAAAACTTTCTTTGGTTTGAACTCCAACAAGTCTGAAAACGCAGGGTCTCCCCACAAACCCTTAATAACTTCTACAGGGTCCCAATGTCGAATTGTGTACCATTCATTCGGAGAGTCTTTGAAACGCAGCCTCTTTGTAGACCACTTGCCACAACACTCTGGGATTTCATCAACCTTTTTCATCATTTCCTGACTATTGTGAAAGGAAAGCCCAAGTTGTTCCTTTGCCTGTTCATGTATGTTAGTACTAACATCAGTTGAAAAATTTCCTTCAAAGTAACTGGCCTTAGGGATCTTCAAGAACCTGTCCAGTGCCTTCTGACTAATTCCCTCTTCTCCTGCCCACCGAGCTATGTGCCAGTCTAAGGCAGACATGAATGGAGAGTAGTTGACCTGAGACAAATCCCCTTGGAAGAGTCGTTTCCAACTCTCATGCTGGGACACATCTTTACCCACTATCTGGCCAGCATCAGCATCCTCTTCTACTACTAGGGTTTTCTCATCATAATCCAAAGCACGGTACTGCGGGTGCTTTTGACGATGCTCCAATGTAGAGGGACCAGGCCCTGCTTCACCTTCCTTGACATTGAAGGTGTCAGAAGGAGAAAGATCATCCTCAACCAATGCACCTCACCCAAGACTAAAGTTTTCCATGAGTCGGGATCGTACACAAGTACTTGTGAGTAGACTTGACAAAATACTTACAAGTATCTTACCCACAGGTCCAGGTACTTATTTACCACGGGTCATGCGCAAGTCACAGGTCAGAGTTTCAAGATCCAAGTTTTTTGGCAAGTACTTGCACTTTTTGTGCATATCTCAAGAATGAATTTTTGGATTCTGGGGATCAGATTAAAGCTAACTGAAGAGGAGCCACCCATGACCTTCAGCACTCCTAACAAAATTCATTGATGGATACATGGACAAAAAAAAAACCAAAAACCCACATATCTATTGAGATGGTCGGAGGTCTATCAATAAATTTTTTTGGGATTGTGGCAGGTTATGAGAGGTTCCTTCCTAATTAGGGCTTTAATCTGAGCCCCCAAGTCCAGGAACTCAATGGTTGATTCCGGAGATATGCAGGGAAATATGGTTCTTGGTAGGTTTCCTTTAGGTTTTCTGTCCATAGGTGTATCAATGAATTTCTTTTGGGATTGCTGGAGGTCATGGGATGCTCCTTCTCACTTAGGGCTTTGCTATGAGCCCCAGTTCCAGCAATTCAATGGTTGATTCTGGAGATATGCACAAAAATGAGGTTTTTGTGGGTTTTGGTAGGTTCTCTGTCCATAGGTCTATCAATAAATTTTTTTGGGATTGCCAAAGGTTATGGGATGTTTATTCTCAATCAGGGCTTCAATCTGAGCCCCAAAGTTCAGGAATTGAATGGTTGATTCTGGAGATATGCATGAAAGTATGGTTTTTGCTAGGCCTTCTGTCCATAAGTCTATCAATGAATTTTTTTGAGACTGCTGAAGGTTATGGGATGTTCATCCTCAATTAGGGCTTTAATCCGAGCCCTCAAGTCCAGGAATTCAATGGTTGATTCTGGAGATATGCATAAAAATACGGTTTTTGGTAGGTTTTTGGTAGGTTTTCTGTCCATAGGTCTATCAAAGAATTTTTTTGAGACTTCTGGAGATTATTGATAGTTCCCCTTCAACTAGGGCTTTAATTTGAGCCCCCAAGTGTGTAAATTGGATGGTTGAACTTGGAGATATGCACGTAAATATCTGGTATCTGGCTTTTGATTTGTACAGCCACGACGGAGTTCAAATCTGAGTTTGTAAGTATAGATAAAATCGATCATTTGATCGATCTTCCTCCCATCGACATCCATCTTCTGTCCTTTAGATATGTAGGAGTTATGTAGGAGTAAGGCTTTGACAACGCGTCGGCCTATCCGAGTATGCTAAGTGCAACTCGGTCCTTTAGTGAAATGAATATGTATCTTTTGCCCTTTTTTTTACAGCCACGCTGCTAGTCTCTGCAATTTCGTCTTGTACTTGAAGCATATCCTAGACCTTTTCCTTGGTCACCTCTACCCGAACTTGCTCTATTTACACCTCTGCTCATCATGACCACCTCTCTCGACAACTTCGAGCAAACTGAGACTGTTGTCATTGCTCACTCTGCTACAAACCCTTTTACTCATCCTACCCTGCTGTCGAATTCATCGGCTGAGAACTAAAAGTCTAGAAAATTTTGGGGTACTGACTTAAGGTGAGTCCTTATTGCCATGTTTGTCCAATGGCTTGTCCGGTGTTGATGACGTTATATCTTTTTTTTTCTTCATTGTACACGCAGTTGGTCTTTACCTTATTTGTTTTTTGCCTTGTTTGTGGTACTGGGTATAAAAGAATTGTTGAAAGTCAAGTGCGCGCATCTGACTCTTTCCACGTCCTCACTCTTATGGCAAAAACAGGCTCCTCGAAGTCAAAATCTTCATCAGTGGCTGCTTCGAGCAAGAAGCGCCCTCGAGACAGTGTTATTGATGTTGTCTCCGATGCAGAGGAGACGCTCCCACATCCCCCTCCCACCAAGAAACCCAAGAACAAGGCCAACGAGTTCAGAGCAAAATTTGACGAATCAGACACTGACGAAAAAATACTTGGTACATCTTTTTCATTATCTCTTAGTTCGGATATTCTCTGATGCACGAAACAGAGCGTCAAATGAAGGGGTGGGATGCTCCATGCTACGCCCATTTCAAACTGCCTCCCACAATCGTTGTCGAACAAGGCATTGTCAAATATCGCTTCTACTGCCTTGTGCACCCTGACCGCTATGTTACCCGTGCTCGACATGACGATGCCACCAGCAACCTCAGACGTCACGCCTTCAAGGAATGTCCCTCGCTCAATGAGCACCAGAAGAGTGGACAATTGACTGTGGCTGAGTTTGCTCGTGGTAGCACTTACAGCAGTGCTCGGCTTCGTCTCAAGCATGTCCAATGGTTTGCAGTTAATCATCGACCCATGAACCTCACAAAAGATGATGCATACCAAGATATTCTTCGGATGTTTCATGCTGGCGTTGAGATCATGTCTAACCAGACTGCCACTCGAGATATTCTTGACGTCTTCAAAATTACTCAGGCAATAGTCAAGAAGAAACTTCAGGTGTGTCGCTTTTTATACCTGCTTAGCGCTTCACTCATAATTACTGTAGAATATTCCTACTCGCAAACATCTCGCTCTTGATGGCTGGTCGTCGCCAAATGTCATGTCAATTCTTGGCATTATATTAACTTATGTTGAGGATGGTCAAGTGAAAACTCTCACATTGGACGCTGTGCGGTATGTCTAGTATATAATATTTCCTTGAGTTGGTTGTAACTAGGAACAGGCTCCTCAAATCTCACACCGGCGAATATCTTGCTGAACGACTCGCTCACTGTCTGAACAATTACGGTATCTCTGCCCAGACTCTTGGTGTCGCCATGGATAATGCTTCCAACAACACCACTATGATCAAAGAGCTACCACACCTCCTCCCTTCCGAATCTATGACTAGCCCGGAAACACAGATCCGCTGCATTCTGCATATCATTGAACTACAGGTGAAGAATACACTTGGCATCTTTGACGAGCCCAAGGATCAAGACTCGGCTAATGATGGACAAAACACTAATGTCGAGGACTCGGATGATGACGAGTTGGACTTGGATGATGAGATAGGCTTTGATGATGAGATAGTTGTTGGAGAGGATGTAGAAACGGAGTATGAAGAAGGTGAGGACCGTAGTCGGGAGTTGGCTGATGCTGCGGAATTGGATGAATTGAATCGCAATCTGGAGGAGGTTAAGGCCCTTACCTCAGCAGAGAAACGGACTGGTTGGAACACGCTATTTAAGGTATGTTGTTTTGCGGTTTTTGCGGACCCTCTACTCAAATGAAATGATAGCTGCGTAAACTTGGTATTGAGTTCCGGAACCACGACTATCTTCAGAACGAACTTGTCAATGTTCAAGCGTGTAAGACAGAAGGTATTGAGCCCAAGAAAATGATTCGGCCCGTTGACACTCGCTGGAACACAATGTCTGATGTCATTGACCGCGCTCTCTATCTCCGCAAAGCTCTTGATCGTGTTGTGTCTACAGTGGTGGCCGAAAATAACCGAACACTTACATAAACCACTTCGCATGTTCCAAAGCATGCCAACACTCCATTTTCTTCTCGCTTCCAATTCTTTTATGTTGAGCAAAGACAGTGTATCATAGACTGTATGTATGTCATATATAATTGGTAAATCCAGAAAAAGCTGTTTGGGACCAGGCAGGATATTGATGGCACATCAGAATTGTGTTGTTCCTAAATTTTATTTTTTGTATTACGGACTGTCGATTTACCCGAACAATATGAAACAATTGACATGCATTGTAGTACCTCTGAACTACACATTACATCTGAAAATGGTTTCCCAAACAGCCATATAGTCCTCGAAAAAAATGACCTGTTATGCAATTCTGTGCCTTCACTAGATTTCGAACAGATCTTGATATACTCATATTTTTTATATCACAATGATACAGTGTATGAGACATTGCCCTCTCTCCTTGCTGAGCATAAAAGAATTGAAAGTAACAGGGGAACAGAGTGTCGGCATGCATTGAAACATAATTTGCCAAGTGGATTTACGTAACTGTTCGGTTATTTTCGGCCACCACTGTATGGGCAAGTACACAAACAAGGGCAAGGGAAGAAGAAACTGGTCCACCTCAAACTCTCTGCCATGGAATGGGGTCTCCTGGAGGAGCTCAAACCGATGCTCAAGGTAGGTATTATCTCACATAATAACGTTGTATGTTAGGGCCTATTCGGATGCCATGGGTTTTTTATATGACGATTACATTTTTTAGTTATGAGCAACCCTGAACCGTGTGAATATAACCCTCTTGAAATATGGATTCAATATTCCAGGTACGCAACAGAGTAAGCGGGGGGTCGGGCCACGTCGCATTTATGTCGGCAACCCGCCCAACGACCGACACATGTGCGCCCTCAGAAACGATGAGTCCAAGCTGTCTAATATCAGGGGATTTCAAACCCAGAACAATTTCTGACAATTATAAATACAAACCGCCTCCAGAGATTATCCTCTGGTCAGCACTGCGTGTTGGCTCTGAACCACAGAGGGCGGGAGGGCGGAAGGGGGCGGGAGGCAGCGCGGAGCCAAAACTCTTTCTAAAAAAAAGAACGATGGACATCCGAACAGACGCGTTCACTCAAAAACTCCCGTTAATAACGTTAACTAATCAAAGTAGTTAACGATCGGCCATCACCACTATAAATTAGCGAAAATATAACGGTTTTTAAAAAACCCATGGCATCCGCGGAGCCAAAACTCTTTCTAAAAAAAAGAACGATGGACATCCGAACAGACGCGTTCACTCAAAAACTCCCGTTAATAACGTTAACTAATCAAAGTAGTTAACGATCGGCCATCACCACTATAAATTAGCGAAAATATAACGGTTTTTAAAAAACCCATGGCATCCGAATAGGCCCTTAGGATACTGATCTTGACGTTAAACCTAGTGGTCGAAACAAATCACCAAACGACTCTCGAAATCCAATTGTCCCCTTGTTGCGGAAGTCCTCCCATACATTGACAGCCTCACCAAGAAGCTTCAGAGTGTAAACAACAATCCTCTCAAGGCTCCACTTGTACGCGTTGCTGCTTCAAGGGGTTACGCAGTCCTTAACAAATACTATGGCTTGACTGATGATTCTGTTATGTATCGCATGTCTATGAGTAGGTTCATCTCATGTTAATCTTTTTTTGATTTTGCTATTAATCATTTGGCTTTTAGTGCTTCACCCTCGGTATAAACTGGCTTACTTTCGTCAAGAAAATTGGCCAACTAAATGGGTGAACACTGCTCGTGAAATCATTCATGAGTATTGGGATGAGCATTATGCTCCCCTCATTGAAGATGACGGCTCCAAGAGGACAGCTAGAGCCTGTACTTTGGTATATTTTTTCTGGTTTTCATATTAGCTTGTAGACTCATATTGTATGCACAGGACCCTGATGATTCCGACGACGATTCATTTTCTGATGTTGATAATTTTGGCCGTAACATGACTGATGATGTCCTTAATGCTTATCTTGATGCTCCAACTTCCGATGATGATCCAATTGCATATTGGACTTCACGTCTTGACCTTCCTGGGTCTAAAGTAACTGCCAGAGGTGCACTGGCTAAGATGGGTCTAGAATTCACCTCCGCTCCTGGTTCGTCTCTTATATTCTTTATGTCATCTCTTTACTAACACTGCTTGCTAATAGCGGCTTCAGTTGACGTAGAACGTCTTTTCTCTCATGGCGGCCTTCAAGTCACGAAACGTCGTCACAACCTTTCATTTACCACACTTCGTTGTTTGATGGTGTTGCGATCCTGGTTCTTAATGGATCTTGTTCCTATAGAGGAGGTTGTTAAATTTTTCCGAGAGAAGTGGTTACGATATGGAGGCAAAAGAGATGATTCCAATGATGAGGTGGAATTGCTTGATGAGAATTAAAAGTTGTATCGTAATAACAGCTTGTATTGTTTAAATAGATATACTAATCATCAAGTACCTGTAAGTAAACCTGTGAGTACTTGTGACGATTTGGATTATACAAGTTACTTGATACTTGTGAGTATCTTACTCACAGGTACAAGTACTCGAGATCCCGATTTGTATGTGAGTCACAGGTCAACATATTTTACAGTTGAGTACTTGTATGGCGGATCCCGGTATACCTGCGGATCGACTCGTGGAAAACTTTACCCGGGGCCAAGACTCTCTATAAATGACTGCAGTCCATCTTCTAGTCCAATTTCAGAAAGGTTCTCCAATACAGCTGCTTCGTCTTCCTCATATTCATCCTCCTCCATCCCTAAATTGTCACAAATTAAATCAGCAGGAACAGATGCGGCGAAACTTTAGGGTGTCTTTAGCGTTTCGGGAGGACCTTGGTCTAGAAGTGGGATCCGGGTTTTGAGCCAGAGGGACAGACGTTGGAAGTTGTGAGAGTTGGTTTTTACGCCATGTTTTATGAAAGGAATCCCCCGTCTTTTCTATATGTGAATTGCACCCTTGTATTGTCGAGAATGCACACTGGCAAACGGAACAGACATAGCCATTATCCATGAGGTTGAGAATAAAGGTGGGTGGAAAGGCGAGTTGAGTCACTAACAGTCACATTAGATTTGCAGCCCCACCCATTCATTATGCACATGGACTGAGAATCTTGTCACCCAACTTTGCACTTTGATGAGTTACAAGTTCTGACATTGAAAACATAGTAATAGTACCATGCTACAACCTCAGAAGAATGGAGAGGTTCAGACTAAGTAATATATACCAATATCCAAACTACATAAAAAGTTTCATATTTGTCCATGGTCATCCAAAATTTGTTGTGCCAACCTCAAACGCTTGACCACCAAATGCGAATCTGAAAACCCATACTCATCAGCCATACCCAGGACGTCCCTTAAAGACCACAACATAAAAATGCCACAGTCATGTCCATTGGGTTGAAAACGGACCTACTCAAACAGGTAAGCTGTCAATAGTGGAGTAAAATAGGACAACCATACTTTAACATGTGGGCGACATTTCCAGTCAGTGTGGGGGTTATTGGCTAACTGGACTACCTCGTCCCTAAAGCTCCCAAGCCTCTCAGTAACCCACATCAAAGCCTTGAAAGGACGATCAAGAAAGAGCTTTTCAGTAACATGGACAGGAGGAGCTTACAAGCATGAGCCCTGTGTTTTTACATTGAGTAATGGGCTTGTGCTGGTTCAAAACTGTCGTAGACATCTATGGTTTTTTGATGGAAGTCGATACAAGCCACATACCAATGAGAGCGACCCTCGTTTATTGGAATGAAGACTTGATGCCACTGGCGAAGGCCAAGTACTTTCTGCCTCAGTTTATAGTAAGCATGACACAGCTATCTGCATATTTGAGTCCTCAATTAACACACCAGACGGTTGCTGTACCACCGATCAACATTGAGAAGGAAAACAACTGACAAAAATTGATACATACCTTTATGATGAGGGGAGCTACTAGTACGAGTTCTAATCTTCATAGTGAGGGCGGAAAATTGGGACGTCCCGTGATCAGTCACTGTGCTGACAGTCTAGTCGCATATTTCACCGCAACACTCATGCCAAGTGCGTCCATTGTCTGTCTTACTGGCAAGAGTCCATACTGACCCCCCCTAGACCCAATTGATATCGACGGCTACTCCGTCATCTATCTGGAATGTAGTAGCATGCTGGGCCCCGATTGCAACAGCACCCCAGAGTCTGGTATGAACAAAATCTCGGTGGACCAGAATCCTCAACACTATGACAGCGGACATGTATTTTCCATCAATTTCGAGTGGAACCCTCAGCTGAAAACGAAGCCCTTCTTAGCGAGACTTACGATCTGTCTGTCGATGCCCTGGTGCAGATACTCCCTGATCTCCCCATGCGGTCCAGCATTGTTGACATACAAACCATCAACAGTCTTCTCACCGTAACGTCTGTTGAGCCATTGAGACTGTTTTCCCCTCTATTCTGCCAGACTTACGCGTTATACCTGAAATATACATCGACTCTCTCACCTGCGTAAAGAATCTTGCTCCAGGTGTTGACATCGTCACTACGGACTTGGAAAAGACCACTACACCCATTGTCTTCAAACGCTATCCCGATATTCCTATAACCTATCAACCCCTGCTTTTGGAAGCTCGAGTTCTTGCATTAGTCGACTCCCCGTACATTATCAAACCAACTACATTGTCCGTGACAGCGGTGGTGGTAGAGGGGGTTTCCGGGGGTTTCTGATGCCCTACTATCCCCATAATCTCGCAGAACTTCTCAACGACAAGACTGTTCCTGTCAACTGGGACACAAAAGTGAAATGGGCCCTCAGCATTGCAGAGGGCGTTTCCACTTTGCACTCGCGTTTCATCTTCTGCGGAGACTTGCGGCTGGAAAATATCCTTGTCTCAAAGGATGGCCATGTCTCTCTGATCGATGTCGCACCGTTGGAAGGGTATTGTTACCCTTACAACCCTCCTGAGTTTGACCCCAGCTTCCTCGGATCTGGGATCTCTCAGCTTACTGGTCCTAGAGATGTCTACCCTCTAGGAATGATTCTCTGGGCTTTGGCCATGGACATGGGAATATTTGGCAACAACGAAGCTCCGAGGTCTGGTTGGAAGGAGAACTTTGGAGAGACTCCAAGCTGGTATATAGAGATGGTCAACCAGTGCTTGGCAGCTGATCCAAAGGCCAGGCCATCCGTGGAACAGCTCATTCATATGATACAGAGACAGGACAGGGATCATGTTTAAACTTCATTAATGGTGTCAGTTGACATTCTTTGTACTATTTTTGTAGTGGTGCCAATGTCAACTTCTTTCTGTGAGAACATCTGTCTGATGTAGTTAAAGGAGAGATACATGCTGATCAGTATCCTCCCATTCGAAACTCCCAACCTCCTTGCCGGTGAGTAAACCTGTCCTACCTGCGCACTATCTAATTCACATAAAATTGAAAGAACAATGTGCAATTGGGCAGTCATGGTCTACCAATGTGGACGATCACATCACAATTTTGTACACTGTGACTATGTGACTGTGAATCCTGTCACCGGAAAAAAAAGAGCATGTAACATCGTCATCCCCCAACCAACGTACCAAAAATCCGTGGTGGATTGGTGCGGCCCCCGTTGCCCCCACATCGGTGGGATAATCGGCAGTCCCAGCCACTAGTGATTCTTTGGGGTTGGGTTACATTGTTGGCAGTGAGTCAGACTGAGGCATGCCTAGGTCCCTAGTGTTTTTCCTGATGGAGCAGCTCATTCATACAGAGACACGACGGCAGGTATCTTCAACTGACACTGTTAATGTGTTGTAGAAGTTTAAGAAGTTTGTTAAACTTCTTAAACTTCTACAACACATTGACAGCGTCAGTTGATATTCTTTGTACTAATTTTGTAGTGGTTCCAATGTCGACAACTTCTTTTTTGTGAGAACTTGTCTGATGTAGTTAAATGGTTTACAGCCGTGAATCAGAAATCAGTGTAGCTTTACCTTCCTCCAGGTCATCTGTTTTCGCTCAATGTGTCAGTGATTACCATGTTAACTATGTAAGCTTCAGTTGGTATGAATGAAACGTTGAGGTAGTGGGCGGTGCCGTATGAGCAGGCCCTATGGTGGTTATAAAACTATTGAAGAGTGGGTGAGGTAGCGGGCAGCGCCAGGGCATCTGGACTCGGATGCAGCGGGCCGCCGCAGAATTACCACAAATTTGAATTGTAAGTCACGTGATTGCACCAAGACTGACAGACAGACGATATCATATTGTCCTTTTCCTTCCAACCCCTCTTTTCCACTCTATGCTTGTGTTTCTACAGTGTCTGGACTCGGATGCAGCGGGCCGCAACCGGGCCGCCGCAGAATTTGTGGTCGCAACCTGTCAAGTTGTGACCACAAATTTAAATTGTCAGTCACGTGATTGCCCCAAGACTGACTGACAGACAACGACATCATATTGTCCTTTTCCTTCCAACCCCTCTTTTCCACTCTACGTTTGTATTTGTTACGCACGTAACTCCCCAGGGCCCTAATACTTGTATCTGTTACAGTGTTGGCCAACCATCTTCCTTCATCGTTCCACTCTACGGTTACAGGCAGTATTCCTCCCCAACTAGTTATTGTTTGATCATGGAGTATCTTGAAGCTGTTCAGAAATGTAAAGAAGAGGAGGCAAAAGGTGTGTATACAGTCCCATATGACTTGGATATAACTAATCAGCGTTTACAGGTCATGAATATTGTTGGGGTCGTCCAGTGAAGGATCTCGTTTCGGTCTCTCCATCTCTTGGCCTAGGGCCAGAGTTTATGTATCTGCATTCTTTTCTCTGCCTAGATCAAAATATACCTCCTTTGCAACTATGTCCCAATTCCAATACAACGCCTCCACCTGAAGGTTTTACATTCCCTAAGGCCCCTGTGTATTACTGGAACAAAACTTCTGATCTACGATTTCCTCATGGCTATTTCTATAGCTGCTCAGTATCTACAGACCAAGCGCACAAAGATGCTGAAAATGCTCACCTCAACCATGTAGTCAGTCCACCTGGAGTAATTCCAGCAGGCTACAACCAAGTCCGCCAATCATTCGATATGGACCCCATTCAAAGCATGATCAAAATGCCACCTGGGGTCCCATTTGTAGTTTATCTCGACAATGATCCAGACTGACTCATAATGGTGGCCTGTTTCCAGACAATGGAATTGTTGTCTTTCTATCATGAGTTTCCAAGGATTCGGTTCCTTGTTGATTCCCTTTGGTTGAATACTTGGGGAAATAGGCATGAACTGCCATTCTATAAGTTGGGCCTACAGCATAATGCAAGGTCCTCGAAACCCGTTGAAGGTTCTGCTGCAGGGTCATATTCACTTGGTGTTACAGTCGGTGAAGGACAAGGGAAGGGGATCGTACAGCCTGCAGTTCAGCTCACCACCCCTGCATTCGTCTTGCGGCACCACCGGTTACTCGTAACTCTGCACGAGCTCTTTAGGCTCATAGTTCCACTTTGCATCTCCAAGCTGGAATGGGACATCACAAATGCGCGAGCGGAAGAACTGAATGTATTTTGCACAGGTGGATTGGCTCCTGCTCATAGTAGCATCCAGAAGAATGTTTCTCCAGGTCGAAAGGGTGGCAGCTTAATAGCATTTATCGGCATTATTCAAGGCAAATGGCATTCAGACAGCAAAGATGACAAGAACCGTTGGACTTTATTGGTGGTATTTCTATGTATACCCCCCGGTATGTGGTTTGGATTGATCAAAACTGGAACAAGTCTCACAAGTCTTACAGGTAGTGCTGCTGGGGATTTTCTTCTGGCATGACCGGGTCTTTATGCCAGGGCATATCCGGATAAACAAGGACACATTGTGTTCTTCTTGCTTTTCAAAGGAAACGATCTCCATACTGGGACTGCTCCGACCACAGATGACGACGCCTGGAAGACATATATAGCAGAACTCAAGGAACTCTACAAGTATGTTGGTGATGAAAACAGAGTGGGTTACGTGTTGTACCCCAGCAACGCGGCTTTTCATCGCGACGCAGGTATAGCTGTCAGTGCCAAAACAGGTTATGACAATGCAGACGGCAGTTCTTTTTTTTTTTTTTTTTCATATCATTTTATTGTGCGCTGAGGTAGTCCTCATGATGCACATAATTCTATCTATAAGAGGTCCTTGCCTCGCCCGTGCTCCAGGTTCCGAAATCCCGACTGACGGATCTAAATCCCCCAGCCGTCCAGTTCCATCCTCGAACTGTTTTTGTCGGCCGCCTTTTTTGAGGAGTAAGGTACACTGTATTGTAGCTTCGTCTGTTTGGTGGCTTGTTGCTGACAGGTGCTTGGGAGCACTGCGAAGGGACGATAATCACGGGCACGAAGTAGAAATAGAAAAAAGAAAAAGCAAGTATGAGCGGGGATTAGAAAAGAGAAAGAGAAGGTAGATATAGGGAGTCCTCGGTAGTTCATCTTTCTTCGCAACAAAAATAATCCGTCCCAATTCCATATATCCATCTCTGAGGGGCGCGTGTACTCGTGGCCGCGAAAAGTGACGGTCCGGTATGATTTCTACCGTATCTAGGGATTGAGTGCATATTTCTACTTCAAACAAGTTGTAGAATGAATTTATGTATTAATCCTGAGTTTTTGGTGTCCAAAGTGAGACCCTCCGAAGTATCCGCCTTCCATAAACGGCAATTTTCAAAAATGCGAGTTTTCCAACTCGACAACGGATTTTTTCCAGGAAAATCTGTTAACTCCATCTGAAAGAGAAGCATTGAAAATGGGGGGGTAGAAGCTTACTTCTTGTCAATAGCATTTTTTTTGATAGAGATATTTGAGAAAGAAAATGGCTAAAAATGGCGATTTTGGGGGTTTTTGGTCATTTTTAGCCGTTTTCTTTCTCAAATATCTCTTTCAAAAAAAATACTATTGACAAGAAAAAAGTTTCCACCCCCCTGTTTTCAATGCTTCTCTTTCAGATGGAGCTAACGGATTTTCATGGAAAAAATTGGTTGTGGAGTTGGAAAAACCGCATTTTTGGAAATTGCCTATTATGGAAGGTGGTCACTTCGGAGCATCTTACTTGGTGGGTCATAACCTCACAATTAATTTATAGATTGATTCTACAACTTGTTTGAAACATAAATATGTACTTAATCCCTAGATACGGTAGAAAATATACCGGACCGTCACTTTTCGTGGCCACGAGTAGTTAGCTCAATCTTCGAAGTTATCGTCATGAGAAATGAGTACGTCACCGAGTTGTTTTCTAAAGCGTTTTGTTTTGCTGATGTATCTGAGCAACGTTGTCATTCCCTTGGTGTTTGCAAAGATTGATGAGATAGAGCTGGCATCCCGCCCCAATGTTCTTCGGACTTCAAATCTCTCCCTGCGGTATGTTGGGCATATGAAGAGAAAGTGTTTGACAGTTTCTGGTGTGTTTGTCCCTCTCGCCCTACAATGAGGACAGTTTGGGGTGTCAGATTTGTTTATCTTGAATCGGTGGGCATTGAGTAGAGTGTGGCCTGTTCTGAGTTGAATCAAGATTGTGGTCTGTCTTCGGGAAAGCTTAGCTGTGTCTTTGTAGAAAGTTGAGTTCACTCCCTTTGGGTCAATTTTTATAAAGCGTGGGTATCTCTTTGAGCCTTCGAAATTCACTTTCCATTTGGCCGTAAGGCCTTTGTCAAAATCTTGCTTTATGGCTGATATGCTGGCTGGGAGGCATCTATTAGTGAGAAAGTTTGGGAGTGGGCACGTACCTCCTGTATTTCCTTTTGCCGCCTTCTTGGCTTCTTCATCGGATATTTCATTACCTCTGATTTTCATGTGTCCAGGAACCCATGTGAGTTTAAATGGTCTTCTGTCACCTGTTTCCTGTGAAAGGGTCTGAGCCAGTGCGTGTATTTCTTCTGCTATGTGCTGTCCAGATTTGTGGTGGAGTTTCCGAGTTGCTTCGATGACTGATTTTCCGTCTAGGCTGATGGTGCATTTCTTACCCCTGGTAGCTTCTCCGAGTTGTCTCAGGATTTGTATCCCAAGAATAACCCCTATCCCCTCAGCATCGTAGGTTGAGTGTTCCGACAGGGGGCCCATGTGGTATCTGAGTACATGTTGAATGTTTCCATTGTTCTGAATCAGAACTGCTGCGGCGCCCGCATTATTCCGATATCCTGAACCATCTGTATATAATTTGAAGTGAGCGTCATTCTGGATATCATCTTTGGCCGCTTCTTTCTTGTCTATTGCAATTTGTCTTTCGAAATATTGGGGGACAGAGAAGTGTCGCCGTTGGGGCCCTATGGTCTCTATGGTCAGTGGAGGAGGAGGGTTTAGTATTCTGGGTAGAGATCTTAGCGGAGGGGGTCTTTTTAGTATGTTTCTTTTATTGTAGGCGCTGCAGGCAATTTTGAATAGTGGGTTTGTTTCTGGGAGCGAGTATATTCTCATTAGTGAGCGGAAACATATCTTCTGGAGGAGCAATTCAATAGGTAGGAACTTAGCGTGTATTTCCAGTAGGTCAGTTGGTGAGGAGCGCATGGTCCCTGTGATGTATAGTAAGGCTTGTCGTTGTACCCGCTCAAATCCCTTAAGGGCGCGGACTGATCCACTTCGCTTGGAGTTGCCTTCAATTGTGTGGGGTGGGGTGTACCATACATCGAGTCCATAGGTCATTTTTGTGACTGCTGTTGTTGTGTACAAAAGGCGCATGTGTTTTAATGAGATACCTGTGGAGGGTTTGGTTATCCTCCAGAATGCGGATACTACCATAGATGCCTTTGCCAAGGCGAAATTTTCGTGTTCTTTCCAGTTGAGTTTGGAGTCGATAATAATACCCAGTGTTTTTGCTGATCTCCTCTCCTTGACAATTGTGCCTCGTAAGACTAATTTAGGGGCAGGGGGGCTGGGTTTACTGGTTGGTCGTGGGAAGTGGACAACAGCACGTTTGTTGAGTTCGAATTTCGAGTGGTGCTTTTCAGACCATTCGAAGGCTCCCTTGGGTTTCTCCATAAAGTCCTTTAGGGTATGCACATTTTCTGAAAGGTTTTCTCCTTCTACAATTATGTTTTTGTCATCGACAAAACCTACCGATGTGCCTTTCTTGATCTGTATGTCAAAGAAGTCAGCATTGTAGAATAGGTATAGTGTCATTGATAGAGGGCATCCTTGGTCTATGCCGCACTCGAGATCAACTGGTTCAGATGTATAGTTGCTGAAATTGAGCCTGGTTTTTCGATCCTGTAGGAGTATTGAGACAATTTGTACAATTTCTTCTGGGATTCGTCTTTTACGAAGATTGAATAAGAGCCTTTGTGGAACTGCATTTGGAAAGGCCCCTTCTATGTCGAGTGAGAGCATAGTGGCATCTCGCTTGTTTCTCCAGGCATTCTGAATCCGGTCAACTATGATGTGGACTGCATCGGTTGTCATTCAGCATGGGCGTCCCCCGAATTGCATTGCTGGGAGGAGATTGTGGCTTTCCGCCAGATAGGAGATGTCCTCGGCCAGTAGCCTTGTGAACCCTTTTTTCATAGTGTTGATGAGTTGAATGGGGCGATATGACTTCGGAATTTTGTATGAATCCCGCCCTGGTTTTCGGATAACAGCTGTATTAGAGACTCACCATAGTGTTGGCATGTATCTGAGTGCTCGTATGCCTGCATAGATCCTGGTGAGATAAGGGGCAATCAATTCTTTGCATGTTTGAAGAATGATATTTGGGATTCCATCTGGCCCTGGTGCTTTGTATGGGGAGAGCGTTTTGATCATTTGTTTGACTCGTTCTTCTGTCCATGGAGGGAGAGAGGGAAATTGGTTACGACATGGGTTCCTGTTGAGCTCCAAGGTGGTTGGGGGCGCTTTGGGGAAAAAAGTATTGGCGAAAATTTTTGCTTTGGATGCGTTGTCTTCTGCTATTTGTTGTGTGATTCCATCCATATCTCTGATTTCTAAAGTTGGAACAACACTGCTATGACTTTGGTCGAAATTCGGGCAGTTTGCATATTTGGCGGCAGTGAAGAGTGTGTCTGTAGTGATAAACTCTAGAAAAATTTTCCAGTGTTCCTCTTTCGCGTTTTGTGTACAGTTTTTGTATTTTGTAGCGTGGGATTTGAGTTTTTCGTGAACTGGTGCTTCTGGGCAGGCTCGATGATGATGTGATTCGCTGTTCAGTTGGTTAAGCTCCTTTTTCATTTGTGTCAGTTCGGCTGTCCACCATCTCTTGGTGTAGTTTGATTGTTTGGGTATTGGGACAGTAGCTCTGATTGTGTGGTGTAGGGCCTCCGTAAGGTCTTGTACCATTGCATCGAGTTGCGCTTTGGTTGTGATCTCTTTTGGTTGAGGTATTTTTGTGACTTCAAATGCAAATTGTTTGCGGCATTTTTCTGGGTCCATTGTCCGGAAGTTTCTTTCTGGTTCTTGATGTTCGTGTATAATTTTGAAGTCGAGTCATGTAATGATAGGTTTGTGGTCAGCGCCATTTGCAGTTAGTTCCGGGGCAATATTGCAGGAGATCACATAGTCAATTGCATCTTCTGATAGGAAAACATTGTCGGGTCTTGTTTCTGTTCTAGTTACTGGGTGGATATATGTATATATTCCTTGAGGCAAGATCATGTCCATGTAGTGTTTGTCTAACAGGTTGATCAGTTGATCAGCTTCGTTGAGGGCCTCATTTGTGAACAGTTGCGTGTTTTTCGGGTTATCCCATCTGGGGTGATGCCTGTTGAAGTCACCACACCAGAGCATATGGTAGTGGTTGTTGTTAGAATTGGAGTTTTATGTCTGGGACCACATAACATGGAGCTGGATAATTTGTATTGCGTTTGCGTTGAGCTCGCAGCAATCGCATGAGGTTGGTACATGATTTCTACCTACCTATATACTAGTAAAGATAAAGTAACTATGAATATAGCACTATGACAATGTAACTATGAAGATAACAATGTATCTATGTACAACAGGTAAGTACAAGGTATAGAACAAGGTAGCTATGAACAATAATAGAGACAATGAGTGTGGCTATATGTGGCTGTAGGTAGCTATAGATACTTTATGCAAGTAAAACAATAGTTGTCCATGAAACTGATATCAAATATATATCATGAATTCCAACACTTCCCCTCAAACCTTTGTGAGTGAATAACAAGCGAAGAGTTTGCAATAAAATGGAATTCAACATTTTCCTTCCCAATAGAAATTCCTTCTCCAATGTGATAATTTTCCTATTTTCTCCAATATAATTTCGTGCATTCCTGATAGCGTTACTGATTTCAATTTTCTTGTAGATGTGGAGAGTCGATGTGATCATTATAAATGTGTTGTGATGGGAATTTTCTGCAATTTTGATTGTCGTAAATCAATGTTGTTACTGAGGATGTCTTGTGGCTGTTTCAACAAATGAATGATGATGATGATGATGCCCAATAAAATGATGGAGTGTCAAGTTCTGCTGTGAATAAATGGTGTCCTGTGATCCACATGGATATTCCGAGTTCTTCCTGATCCAAATAACAATATGTCGATTCCCTGAGTAATTCCTGTGCAATTCCATATGCACTTCCCCTATAAACAATATTCCTGTGCATTTCCATATGCACTGCCCAATAAACAATTTCGTAGTATGCAACAAATGCAATTTCCCCCAATAAACAAGTTCTTCTTGTTGTGTGCACATGTGTGGATTCCAATAATCCTGCCTAGCCAAATCCTTCAGTTAGAGAATCATACAAGATCTCCTCCTGTGAGTACCAATAACAATGGTCTCAATGATGCAATTCCAATAGCATCCATATGTTACACATTCTGTTGTGCTCCATAACAATCACACTAAGTGATAAAAACATGACCTGCAATTAAGCAGTCTGGGCATAGGCTTCCTGGGGTGTGGGCAAGGGGTCCTGGGTCTCCTGATCTTGATGGATACGATGACAATAATGGAGAGCTGATGATAGGGAATATAATGAATGAATCCATGGGTGACAACTCCTGTGCTGATGGCAACAGCTGTACAACAAGTACAAGAAATCCTGGGCAATAGAGCAAGGTGCATTCCGAGCACATAAACCTAAATCAAATAAAAGAGAGTGGTCCTGCAATGGCAAGGTGACATAGTCTAAGCATATTTTTCAAGGAGCTTGCCTTGGATGCGATTGTGTTACAATAAGAGTTTTATGTCATGGACCACATAATATGGAGCTGGATGATATATTGCGCTTGCGTTGAGCTCGCAGCAATCGCATGAGGTTGGTACATGATTTCTACCTACCTATATACTAGTAAAGATAAAGTAACTATGAATATAGCACTATGACAATGTAACTATGAAGATAACAATGTATCTATGTACAACAGGTAAGTACAAGGTATAGAACAAGGTAGCTATGAACAATAATAGAGACAATGAGTGTGGCTATATGTGGCTGTAGGTAGCTATGAAGGAATATGGCCGTCGCTTCACGCGGCAGGTACGAGGCCGTGTAAGCCGTAAAAATATAAGAGTAAGATAAGATAAGTGATATGCCAAATGGATATAAACTCGTGGTAATTTGCACTGCCACCCTGCGACTCGCAATAAGCAAGAACGAGACCTCCTAAAGTCGGCCTCGTAATAGATACTTTATGAAAGTAAAACAATAGTTGTCCATGAAACTGATATCAAATATATATCATGAATTCCAACAGTTGTTCCTGTGTTGGTAGATTTTCTGTGGACTCTCGTAGTATCTTGAGTGTTTCTGAGTGATTGCAGTCATTGTATATGTTGAATATTGCTATTTTCTTTTTTGTCTGCTTGTATCTCTATTGCTGTTATGTCGTTTGTATTGTTAACTTCTAGCTGTTTCCATGAGTTACTTGTTAGTCTTTTGTTTACTAGTATAACGGAGCATAAGATTTTGTTTTTTGGTAGGGATAATTTGGAGGTTGGATAGAGGATGTGCCATCGAGGGTTACTTCTTGTATTTCCGATAGAGTCTGTCCATGGTTCTTGAATACATATGATGTCGAACTTATCTGATAGTTTAGTATTACCAGCTTCATTGATCGTGTCGAAAATTGCTGTCTTTGATTTGTGCAGGTTCATTTGAAGTATGCTTAGTTTTGAGTTGTGCGGGTCATCAGACATTTAGTGTTGGAGGAGAAGGTGAGCGCCATTGTCCCTGTGTTGTAGAGTGCTCTCTGTTTAGGCTATTCATTGGTGTCGCATTTGTATTTTAAATAGTTAGTAATGGTAGCTTGCCATGGATGTTTGAATGTTCTCTCAACGACTTGGGGGGCTGGAAGAGCCCTGGGGGCATTTGAAGGGTCCTCGAGCCATGTCCAGTCTGTTTCCGTTGGGAAAAAAGGTAGTAGATTTGTCGGGGATCGCTTGTTCATGTTGTCCCAAGCTTGCTTGAATTTGGGGCAGGATCGGTCTCTGCTTGCATGGTCGTCTGAGTTGCATCGGATGCAGTGTTTCTTTTCAGGGTTAGTACATGATTTTGTACGATGTTCACCTCCACAGTTGCCACAAGTTGGGGATTGATTTATTTGAGGGCAGTTGTGAGTTGTATGATGGAGGCCTTGGCATTGGAAGCATGTGAGGGGTTCTTGAATCTGTTTCGTTGCGGGACATCGCTTTCCTTTGATTCGGATTTCCTTTGCAATCATATTGTTGGCTACATCAGGATCATTAATCTTGACTAATAGGGTGGCTGTATGTTGGTTTGGTTTCTTTTTGCCATCTTTTGTGCCATTTGGCCATCTGGCTTTTCCAATCGAGTGTGTAGGTAGCTCATTGACATATTCCATTTCTCGTAGGTCTTCCTCATTTTCAGGGTTGAACCATGTAGGTACAAAATTGATCGCTAGTCCATATTCTCTTTGAATTAGATCAACAGCGGAATTGAGGGTCGTTTCAAATTGAATTGAGTTTGTTATGTCTCGAAGCCATTTGGCTGCTGATGGCGTGTTCATTTCCGTGAGTAGGTTGTTGGTATTTTTGTATTTTGAGACCGTAACAAAGTCGAATTCTTCGGGAGGTTCCATCTCTTTGAGAGTATTGTTGAATAAGGTGAGGATGTCTCGGTCTTCATAGTGTTCTATATGCTTTTCCGGTTCGCTAGGGAGGGGAGGTTTGCCAAGGTTAGTCCGAAACAGGAGTTGCTGATTTTTGACCTGAATGTGAGAGATCAGTCTTTGACGTGACATTTCAGGGCTGAGCTTGGGTGGGTGGACCTGGGTAGCTGGCGCTGTCGCTTCTGCATATGTACGTGGCTGGCTAGCATTGGAAGACTCTTGTATTCCTGTCAATTGATGGGCTAGACAGTCTATTTTGTTCGAAACTTCTTCTTGGAGGGAGGTTAGCCTTTCTTCTATCTGGGAGTTTGGATTCATTTTCGTGAGCATGTCCTGTATTGCAGTTTGAAGGTCTTGTTCGGCTTCCTCTTCATCCATTGCTTTGAGTAGCACAACAGTATTCTTTATAGCCTCTGAGTATATTGCGTGGTGGTTTGTAAATTCCTTCTTTTCCGTGTTTGCAATGGTTCCAATTAGGTTATAGAGGACACTTCGTGCATAGCTGTCTGAGTCTAGATATCCGTGTTTAATGAGAAATGCTTCCGCCTTCTTTTTGGAGCTTTCTGTTGAGTTTTGGCTTCTAAGATTCTGTCTGGTTGCTTGGGGTTGTGGACTGTTGCTAAGTTAGGGCTCGCCACCGTTACCGTATATGCACGGTATACGGGTACCGTGTCCGTACCGTGTTGAAATTTTTGGGACTTCAATACGGCACGGTGACGGGCACGGTGAATACCGTATCAAATCGTGTCGTATTGACCGTACACGGCTAGTGTTGCCGCAAGGTCGAGGCACTCTGGACCCTGAGCTTGACTCGACTCGCTCTGGTTACATATAAGGCAACCAAGCTTGATGGAACTTGGGATTTGTAACACGGCCGTGAGACGGCATGGGATGTTCACGCGATTGAAAGCTTCCTTTTTGAGTATATCACTTATCTTATCAGGTTCACAATTATTTTCTAAGTGACTCGCCTAATTTTACTGACAATTTCGGACATATATTCTAGTCAAAAATGAAATATTGCCAATATTTTTGACTAGTAGATACACTGACGGCCAAAAATGATTTCACCCCTACCAAATAGGGTAAAAGGTCCGAGCCCGATTACAGTATTGGCACGACAGGATCTCCCTGTTTGGGTGGTTTCCCTTTCACTCTGACTCCTCGTATTTCATGACAAAGACAAGTACATGACCCTCAATAATGCCAGCAGCTTAGAACATCCCAGGATGGATTTCTCGGAGATATTTCCTTTTTTGGGGGGTGAAATCATTTTTGGCCGTCAGTGTACCATATGAATGAATTTGGCAGCACTTTTTCGAGGTAAACAACCCTAAATCAATGTATTTTGGTATTTGATTGGATTAACATTGAAGTTGATTTTGCTCGAAATGACTCCCTTCACAACTAAATCACTTTAGTCGGCTTGCGACTCATTTTCGAATAAACACGGTCGTATGACCGTAATACGGACGGACACGGCCCGTCTCCGTGCTGTGTCAAGACTTTGAGAGGGTATATACGGCACGGTCACGGTCAGACCGTCTCCGTATTGCACTGTAAAAAATACGGCCGTGACCGTAATACGGACGGTGCCGAGCCCTATGTTGCTTGCAGTTCGAGTTCTATTTTGCGACATGGTGTGTTTCTGGGCACCTCACACCAGGGTGCTTTTGGAGAGGGATTGTTGGATGGGTTAGTAGAGATATGGGGCTTCTATTTCGCTATTCTATGATGCAGACGTTCACCGAGGCTTCTTTTTGCCCCAAGTTCTTTTTCAAACGGTGGGAAAATAGGAAGAAGGTGGCAGTACAGGATCAAGGAGCAATAGACGGCAGTTCTTCTGTCAAGACACCCCATACGTTTGCAGATGACGGTTTTCCAATCCTGGGAGGTTACGATGATTGGAAGTGTCGTCTGGCTCGGGAACACTATGTCCATCAGTATAATTCCACTCGTGCGAAAGGTTTACAACCAGATCGCACTCCTCCAAAGTACCTGGATCTGAATGGAAACCTTGTGTCGGCACCTTTCTCAAAAACGACACGGTGAAAAAATCTAAATTTTTGTACACATAATCTTTACTATTAAATGAAGCTATGTACAAATTTTTGACTTTTTTTACCGCATTGTTGTCGAGAACTAAGGGCGCAAATGATAAAAAAGTTTAGGTCCACGGGTCCACGGGTCTGATGTCACGGGTACGGGTTGCCGTGGGTTTCAAATTTGTGACCCGTACCCGTACCCGTGAGACCCGTACCCGTGAACCGTGGCAACCCGTCGTACCCGTGCTTTTCTCTACTCACCATGGGCATGTAGGATGAAGACTAGCACTCAAAAAATCACGACTGCCCTTGGGAAGACTGGAGCCGGAACTAAAAACGCGAAGGAGATCAATATGAATCAGAAAAATGTGTTTACAAACCTTTGGGGTGTATACCTGCCTTCTCTTTTTTTTTGAAGGAGCTCAATCCACCTATATACAGCCCAATACCGTGAAAAGTCACCCTGGTACTTTGAGATGCGTGATCTCATTGCAGACAGACCTAATGCGAACCCAGTTGGAATTGGAAAATGCCGGACCCATTATTATCGCAGTACACGTTGATGACATGACCATCTTTGCACCCGATAATGAGTCTATTACCCAGGCCAAGGGGGAGTTAAAGAAGTCTTTTGACTGCAAGGATCTGGGGAAACTGAATCACATTTTGGGCATGGAGATTGAACAGGACACTGAGAATGGGACAGTCAAACTTACCCAAACTCAATATATCCGCAAAATTATCGAAAGGGCTGGACTTTCCAATTGCAAACCATCCAAAATTCCCATGGATCCCAACATCAAACTCGACAAAATTCCTGTTGATGATCCACATGCTCTTGATCCAAAGGGGAAACAAAAATATCAATCAATGCTTGGATCACTAATGTACTGGGTAAAGGTGCCATTGCTGCGCATGGCAAGGTACGAGGCCCTTCTCTCAATTTTAGTAAATTATAGTCATTTTCATTGAAGTAGTATAGCACATCTCAATTTTAGTAAATTATAGTTTTCATTGAAGTAGTATAGCACATCTCAATTTTAGTAAATTATAGTTTTCATTGAAGTAGTATAGCACATGTATCATCTAAAAAATACTTGTAATTGAATCTTGTGAATTTGTAAGTAAGCTTCAAACCATGAAGTTAAACCCAGTGTGCATGGTGAGTCTGCTTTGTTTTTACATTGTTAATATACATTCTTTGTAGTGGCCGCCTATTGTTATCCACATCAGAAGTTGCATAGTAGTGATTATTAACAAATCTCGCCTCTTTAATCCTTGATATACAATGCACCAATCATTATTTTTCTTCCATTGTCAGCTGTTTTAAAGACCTAGTCATCAACAGTATTTGCATTCAATTGTTCATTGTATGCATATGTCCCACAGGTAATACCATCATGATAATACATGGAGCCAGTAGCATCGATGAATCGACATGTAAAGTGATAGCCTCCAAGGTATGTAATTCCTTTTAGAGTAAATCTAGCTATTTCTCTATCAGGTTGCTCAAGAAATATTTTCTGACTTACATTCATTCTACTGTCATAAATATTGAAATACAGAAGATGTGGTACTGAATTTAATGAAATCTGTGCATACTGGTGTGAGATACTGTTGCAACTTGGACAATCATTCTCTATAGGGTGCATTTTGAAATTTTGTAGCCAATCTTGGACATAATAAGGTCGTTGAAATCTAGATGCCCATTTGCTATCTGGATAAATATCCATTGCTGGTCGGATGTTAGAGTGAAAGTCCAGATCTGGAGGAAGTACACTTATTGCTTTGCATTGTCTGCATAGTTGATATGCAGAGCTATAGGTTATAGATCCAAATACATGATGAGCAAGAACATCAATATGTCCACCAAGCTGACCATATGGAAAGCTATCTGGATCTAAATTGTGGAGTTTTTCCCGGATGATATCCCGGCTTTGCTCCAAAGTCTGCTGGCATTGAATGAATAAGTCAAAAGAAGTTATGAGTTCACTCAGAAGAGTTGTCAAATTCATTAAAATTGGGCTCCATTTGCTTGGGTCCTCTTGCCAAACATTGAACAAAATTGTGAAAATAGCATCATATGGGCAACTCCAATTATTAGAATCCCAAATCATACCACGCATTGTGATTGTTCCTTGATGTGCTCTTTGGTGTGCATTATTTTCATTAACTTTTCTCTTTTTTCTATTTGTGTGGCCAGTGTTAGAATTTTTCTCTTCTTTAGCATTCTTGCTTGACTGCAATGTTTTTCTTTGGCCAATTAATTGCCAGTTAGTGGATTCTGCTAATGGTGGGACCTTAGAATCTTTTTTAGATTGACTGGACAAAGCATGTGGTATAGATAATGGATCATAGTTGTTACCCTTGATATTTTGATAACTTCTGAGAAGCTGGTTTCTTGTTTCTCCATATACCCTTGGATCCAGTTTATGGTTATATCTTAGCTCTGTCAACTCATCTAAAAGCATGAGCTCTCTAAATTCCTGTCTCAAAAAACCCGATATTCCACGTTGGATTTTTTGAACATCAATATCATCAAGTAATATTAGACCATCTGCACTACTACTTCGTGAAAATGCAGTATAATATGAATGATGATTTCTCAGATTCTCACAGTGTATTATGTTCTGAGATCTGGTCTTACCCTGAGACACATAGTCAGTCATTGCAAAGCTTGGCAATATCATTACCTGCTCTCGTTCTACTGTTATTGTGGTATCATTTGGTAGCATACATTGAGTCGTTTGAGAGGACCGAGATAAAGGTACAATGTTTTCAGGTAGTCCTGGAATCTCAACTTTCTTTGGAGGATTTGTAAGCTTCACAAAAAGAGTGTCTAAAACTCTCTGACCATTTGGACCTGTAGCCTCCTGCCACCCATATACTGTTCCCTCTTGGCCGTTTGTTATGCAAAGTTCTGTTGCATAATTTTGGCGTATAATTATAGGTAGACCCACACATAACTGGAGTTTCCCTGGAAAATGATTGTTAGTTGTTGAATGTGGGGCATTCCAGATAAGATGTTGACATTGTGTCCCAATTTTCCCATATTTGATTTTTCCTTCATGAGTCCTTTTTTTTGTACTTTGATTTCCATTTTGTGTGGACTTGGAGATTAGACCGTCAATTGAATAAAAATCAATCAACTGTTGATTTGTATCTGATGCAAATCGCTGACTACCCAGTAAATTGAACCTGTCTTTATGTACATTCCAGGCCGTGATAATGGATGCATTTCGAAATGATTTTAATTTGAACCGTTCATCCATTTCTGGTTTGACAGTTAATGATCTCAGAAATGAAATGTCATCATTTGTGCATGCTCCATAACGCATGTTCTCAAGTGCTGTTCTTAAGGATCTATCTTTTGCAGATTGATTGACTTGCCTCATATTTTGCTTCAATATTACTACTGTTGTTATCTGTTGCCAGATTGATTTTCCAATGGCTTGTTCCTGCTCTTTTGGTTTCATTCTTGGATTGATTTTCATTTCTATTGGGTGGTATAAGTATGGTCCAACCACTGGTGGTATTTGTGCAAAATCCCCAGCAAAAATAATATTCATGCCACCAAATGCTTTGTCTGGTTGATTTTTAGCTAATGCAAGCCTTGCACTAATTTGATACATCTCATGACAGTTTACCATTGAGACCTCATCTAAAAATATGTATTCTATGCCCCGTATTTTCTCTTGGACTTGCTTTATGGAGGCTGATTCATGAAGAAAGTCTATTTCTTTTCTGTTTTTATTCATAATTCCTAAGATTGAATGGTAAGTAGATCCGTTCAGAAGTGCAGCAGCAGTCCCTGTGGGTGCTAGGCAGATGAATCTACCAGATTCATTCCTTCTCTCAAACAATGTAGTAATTGCTTTGATTACCTGAGATTTTCCAGTTCCCCCCATTCCACCAAGATACATTTTCAATTGATCAAGTTGGGGAGTACTCACATGGTTGGCAACAATGCGATATGCTTGTTCTTGCATTTTGTTCAGATTGAATTCAGATACAATTTCATCTATCAACACTTGTGAATGTGGCAAATCTGCTTTATAATCTTTATTAAAATATGATGCAGGAAGCACTTTAATATCATGATTACTAGAGGATATGTCTTTCTTTACATCAGGATCATGTACAGTTTGAGATGTTTTAGCTGATCTTTTAATGAGATATTCTTGTTTTTTGTTTTTAACAATAGCTTCCCATTGAGACCCATCATGGTACTCTGCTGGTTGAAAACACTTATGTGTAATTGTTTCAGGTTCATTTAACCCACTTTGTAACCAACCTACCCTATGTACAAGATTCTCTGCATCCTGCATTTGTTGATGGTGTTTCTGATAAATTGGGCCAGTCAAGTCAACATTCGACAATTCATCCAAGATTTCATAATCCTCTCCATAGTGTGTCCCACTTAGATCATTTCCGGGATGATCTGCATTGTCTGTGTTCATAAACCTATATTGGCCAGAAGCAGGTCTTGACTTCTTTAGGTGGGCATGATAGTTATCTCTGGCATCGTAGCACTCATATCTCAAGTTGAAGTTTCTCATTAGCTTTTTATGTGTTTCTGTGAATTTAAAGTAAGTGAAAGCTTGAGTCCATGTTGTAGAAAATGGCTTCAGATCCATTCCAGATCTCCAGGGTTTAAAGAGACTTAACATTGTACAAAAGTAATACTCCTCATCACCACAATCTTTTCGAGGAAGTTGACCACCCTTGAAATTAGGTACAATGTATTTTGCTCTTCTCATGTTGCAGTAAACTTCATGTGTTGAGAGTTGTGGATGACCATCTTTAAATCTTAAAAATTTCCGATTATTAGATGTTGCATCTATAGAATCTGATACATTGCAAAAAGATGATTCTTGGACTATATCTTCTATGATTTCTTCCTGTTCATTAACAGGATCTTTCTTTTTTCTGGGTTGGGGAATTTTATGCATTTCAGCAGTTTGAATCCATTCATATAAGCTTAAATTCTCATACTCTTCTGGTCTGAACCTATAATGATCAACATATGAAGTTCCATACACCTTTTCTTGGTCTGCACGCAAGACTACTTTTTCCTGATGAATGTCATCAGTATTGACTTCATATCTGGGTAAAGATCGATTTGCATTTTCTTCAGTGGTGGAATCAACATCCATTTCTCGTGATAGTAAATCTTCATTGATATCTGCTTGGACAGCACTGATGAATGTTTGCCACCAGAAGTCCACAAATGTATGGCTCACATAATGATCAGGTAGACCCAATAAATATAATGATGCTAAGGGACTTCCAATCTCTAATTTTGATTGTAAGCTGTTCACTAATTGTAGTAATAACCTTCTTGTGCTATATGTAGGGTTTTCTGAGGAATTCAATATTTCTGAATTTTTCTCCATAATGTCAGCTAGTAATGCGAATATTTGATGAGTTTTTAGTGATTGTTTTGTAATATAGTCTGAAACATATGACACAACTGCTTTAATAGCTGTTCCTGAAAGAAGACTGGTTACATCAGTGTTTGCACGTATTGCATAAGTAAGCTCTGGTGTGATTGTATTCATCATAGGTTCCAATTTCTTGATGTCCAGATGTCCATCATCTGGGTCAACTGCACTTTCTGAGACTATATCTCGGGGAAATCGTTTAACACACTCACCTTCTCGATTTTGACACCCCCGATATGCACTTCTCTTGACTGCAGATTGACTTGCTGTGTCAGTTGATTTGATGACAGTATCATCATTATACATTGGTTTGCAAGTATGCATATTAGAACGAAGTAGAATATCATCCACGGTTTCTTCATATTTACCCCACCACTGAATGCTTTGCACACATTCTGGACAATGATTATTTGTACATTCTATACTCTCACTCTTACATAAGGGAGGAGGGATCTCAGGAAGAGTTTGAGTTGGATCTTTATACCCAGGTACATATAACATGTCATCATTATTTTCAATGATTTCATGTATCCCAGATCCAAATTTTCTAGGAGCATTTGGAACTCTTACCCTTACTTGTGCCAGATCTCCTGTGAGAAATTCACCTCTGTGAGTAGTCTCAAGGTAATCAATGAGAGCTTTCTGAAACTCTGATTCTTGACTCATGAGCTTGTCACGGATTTCTTGTGGTGAAAGAGCGGATGCAATCCAGAGCAATAAGTGGAGGTGTAATGTTAGCCTTCCCTGTTGCTCAACCGTTCCATAATATGCTGCAGTCTCACCAAAAATTCCCGCATGAGTAGTGTTAACCCCAAGTATATGCATAATAAACATTTCTACCATGAAATTAAAAAACTTTGCTGCAGCTACAGGGTTCTCTGAGACCAATTTGTAACGCTCATTGTAACTTCGAAGTTCAGGATTGAATTGCATTTTTGTATCTGCAAAATAAAGTGAAATTGGATGTTGATGGTCTGCTGGTGATAATGTAATAAACCAAGTTGGAGTTCCAAGGAAAGAAATCAAGGACCATATTTCATTACGCATGTATTTTTTGCTGGTGAGTGAGCCATGAACTTTGTGGCTGACATGGTCTAAGTCATTCAGAATGCTAAAGCACTTTGTTTCATCTGGAGAAGATGGTTTCACATGCTCTCCTTCAATCATTCTCTGTGTAATACTTTTCAATACATTAACATCAAGCGACATTAACCTTTGCACAATAGACTTGAAATTTTTCCTTTTTGCCATGAGAAAGCTCCCTGTTGTTGCACATTTTATCTGTGAGACATTAAATGCTATCATTGGAAAATATAAATCACACTGGAACCGTTTATCATAGTAGTTCAATCTGTTTTTCATCATAGTTTCTTCACTCAGCCTTCCCTCTATTAGTGTATTCCCAAATCCGCCATAACCATAAGGAAACAACCATGGAAACATGCTAGGGAATAAAGATGGGTTGTTATAAGTGGTTTGTGGGTGAGGCTCACAACCAACTCCAAGTGTTTTGCCTCCAGTGTGTAAGTGATGAAGTGCGAAAGCTTTTAATTTATTAATATCTGCATCCAGATACTCCTCTCCAGTAAGTCCATGAACTAGAAATGGACATGGTCCTGAATCTGTCCCCTCTGTTTCCTCTGTATCATGATCACTCATTGTCAATGGATCTTTCACAAGCTCTACTTGATCAGCCTTCATGTATTGAATTTCAATTGGTACTCCATGAAGGGGATAGGTGGCTAAGTTTTCAGCAGAAATATTCAAGTCATAGTAATCTTTGTGATTGAGCTTCAGCCAGTTAAGTGCATTTGCAACCTTATTACGTCTCACAAGGAGAGGAATCCTTTTTAACTCTTCTTCTGTTGGCTTGGCTGATCCCATGAATACAAAGGCAAGGATTTCATTAATCTCTTGTCGAGGTGGTGGCAAAATCTGTGCAAGTTTTGCAGTGGGGTTTGCAAACATTACTGCATTGGCTATCAGTTTACCTCTTCCAGATTTTACCCTCACTACACATTTGTTATGCCGTATTCGAGCAATAAGTAGAGTTTCAGCATAGGTAAGTCCCTGAAGTTCATTTGGAACTTCTCCAATCCACTGACCATTTACAAGAGCATGTTTTGGGATTTTTCCATCATTAAGAATAGGCTCACATTCACTGCAAATATCTGTACATTGGGGTGCTAATATTGGGTCTTCATGACCTTTAATAGGATCTGATATGTGTTTTCTTTCAACCCTGGTGGCTGAGGGTCTAACAAGTAAATTTCTGTCAAAAAATGATTGGCCAAGTGGCTTTAGAGTGGAAGCTAAGGATAATCTACCACAAACAGCGCAGCCTTTTTCTTCAAAATTACTAGGCTGGCAATGTTGTCCAATTCCAGTAAGTATTTCATGCCTTAAATCTACTGTTGGTGGTTTCGGAGGGAAATCTGTTGCTCCATCATTATCCGGAACATGCTTATGGTTGGGTTTAGCAATTTTTTTATTTCTTGTACCAGAAGATGCCATCTTTGGAACAAAAATAGATGCATAGTTTCCACAAGTGCCTGTGCATACATGTGCATCAAGCTCACGACGTGCATCAGCAATCACATACCTCCTGTCAAGTTTAATATTATGTTTGCGGATGAGCATGCGCAGTTTCTCCTTTGAGAGCCTTGGTGCTAAAGTTTGGAGTGGTATATTTGATATAATGTAATTAGGATATTGCAATGTTTCTACAGGGTAAATAATGATATCTACAAGGTCCCAAGTCATATGTTGTAGTGAAGCTTTATCTTCTAGCTGTTGTACCAGGATATAAGGTGCAAGAAGATCACTATTTATAGGAGGTAATGAGCCTCCACCTACCAATCTACTTATCTTGACTGTGGTTTGACAGGGAAAAAAATGCTGCATATAGTTTTTGTGTCTCTCTGGTTGAGTGCTGTTCCAGTTCCTTGTACAACATAGACTTTTTGTGAGCCCCCATGATTTTTTCTTGGATACTAAGATATCTACTAAGGTAATCATGCCGTAAGTACTGGTTTTGCTGAAGTTTGAGTCGCAGGAGTAAGCTTTTTGTATGAATTGAATCTAAATAAGATGAAAGATCATAGTCTAATGCATGTAGCTGAAGACCACATATAAAGTGAGGCAGAATGTTTTGTTGGTCCTTTGTGATAATTATCAATAATAACTGAATGTGAATTTCCGTGTGACAATAAATTTCCAAATCAAGTGAGCCATTGTAAATTCCCATAGTAGGTGCAGTGTTGTGGATTTCTGGGGAGAGCTGAGAGTTTATTTTGCTAAAATTAATTCTAAGTTCAGACAATGCATTGTTGGCTTGTGATACTGCTGCTTCTTCCCATACATAAGTGGTTATGGCTATAGGAAGCTTTTGGTGAGATCCAAGTGGGTTATTCCTGGTTATTGAGAGAAGACATGGAATGGGAAGGCGGAGAACAAGTAGAACTGCAAGGAAAACAAGCATCATGAGTGTAACGTGTCAAGGTGAAGTCGTGTGAAAATGTAACCTGGTCATATATAAAAGGGAACGGGCCGTTCTGACCTAATCAATCGTAGATCACAGGACCTGACTGTAGCCAAACATGCCACATCAAAACGTTATGTACATGTAATCAAGGACCGTTGGAGGACTTTGTCAAATAAGACACGCTCCAAGTGGCTAGGCGGTTGGTCAACAAAAGTAAGGTTGACAGGCGATGTTCTTAGTGCCCAACCAAAATGTTTGGGCAGAGTCGATAGTATTGGAAAGGGAAATATAATTCGGACTCAACTGTGGATAATCGGTACTGTTAGAGTCCAAGCAAGCAGAGGGGCGATCAGAGCAGATACTTGTCGGATTCCTGTCACTCAATTCCTACTTTTGAATACCCAAAGTTTGGGTATCCCCAGAAAGCTATTGATCAGGGCTATCTGGCAAAATAGGTTTTGAATATGTATCACCCTCTAAGGCCAAATTATGAACCATATACATATGCATGTCATAACTTTACATGGAGTTTCAAATGTCCACTTCTATGACCAACTGTTTAGGAAGGATGTATGACTAGACAATGAAAATGTCTCAAGAAAGGCAATTGCTCAAAATATCTCAATACATGGACTATGTAACTAATGAACTAGCTAGATCAGAAACGCTCCAAAAGTCTTTGGTCCCACTGAAAATCATGACACTGCCATTTCCCATATGGATCCCTTGGCCCCTGAGTTAGACCAGATTCGGCAGCAGTAAGGGGAATGGTGACACTTTTAGTACAGCTTGGTCCATGACACTTGAATTGTATGGAAAAACTATCATCTGGATTGTTGATCCTTTCTATGCCCCGGAACGACTTGATGGAATTGCATAGATTGCAGTATGATGGAGTGTCCAGACCCCAAGGTCGTCTTCCTCGATGAGTCCAGACATAACGAACTGCATGACAGTGTTGTTCGTCTTGGCTGTTGGACTGCAAGCTGAGGTGAAGGATTCGGGTATGAACTCCAAGGCCTGCAAGCTCCTTCAAGATTATCGGAATCATAGGTTCAACTGGCTGGTGGCGGAATAGGACATGCTCTAACAAGTTGGTGATAAAGGATGTAAGTTCATGTGGTTGCAAGTGCACCGTAGGAAACATAAAGATGTTGCCAAAAACTTTCCTAAGAATGCAATATTGTCATTAGTGAACATAGAGAGCTGAGAACTAAAAAAACACACGAAGTGACATAGGTCTGCAAATGCTTATAGCCATTGGCGGTGATAAGCTTGCTGCCGCACACAAGGTTGAACAAATACGTTTCCTTTTCACGCAACCAATCTTCACTCTCTGGTGAGAACAAGCTACCCATGACCTGGTAGAAATAAGTAACTGGACTTGACTATGAGCCTAATTTATTTATTACTCACCACCTCCAGGCGCTCAGCACCTTCACCATTAGGGGCAAAATGAAGATCTCCAGTGACAGGATCGGAATGAGTGACAACACAAAATACAATACGTTCAATTCCCATGCTTGAAGCATAATGAGCAATAGTAAATTTAGGACGTAAAATACATTTACCTGTCAACAGCCTGATGAAGGTTTTCCATTTCCTGCGTGTATTGAGTCATACCTTCCTCTGTAGCCAAGTTGAAATTGATTGTGGATGCAAGAAGAGGTTGAGGGCAAGAAGGAAGGTTAAGATCCTCTTTCCAAGGGCTCTGGAGTCGATGTTCCAAAACGTCCGATACAGACACCACACCTGAGACGTATGCAGATGCACACAAGACGGCAGTTCGATATGGAATCTCGAGATCTTGGCTAGCTCCAGCAATAAGCAGCTGCACCATCGCCAAACTCTCGAGTTTTAATGGCTTGAACCATGTAAATTGTCAGTTCCGAATCTCAAGAAGAATCCTAGGAATTGGCATGCCATTGCTGTCGTAGAAACCCTGTGCAAAGATGATGGGTCAAGACATTAAATGATTGTTCTGAACGCTCACATGATAGGTATCTTTCTGTGCTGAAGACAATCGTTTCGAATACTGGACAAATGAAATGATCCCATCTCGGTGCTTTGACCGCTGAGGATGCCAGCACTAAACAAGCTCCCGAGTCTTTGTCCCCGTAGCAAACAATGTGTTTACAATCACTGCAGGTGACTTTTGCGGTCTCCGTGTCATCATTACAACCCCGGCACCACTAACAGAAGTTGGACTTAATAGAATCATTCATGTAACAAATTTTAAGACGTACCTGTGCATCTACCGGGAGTTTTGCAAAATGAGTTTCATAGTCAAGCCGCTCTTCATCCTCAACCCCGGTCCCATTATCAAAGGTACTGTTTGTATTACCCTGAGTACTTTCCGTGTCGAGTGCCGTATCCTATGACAACGTTTAGTAGAGTTGACCCGTTGATAAATCCTAATCACAAACCAATTTTCTTTTCTTATTGCCGCTTTGAGCACCAGTTCCAATTGACCCGAGAGACATCCTTGGTGCCGTTCCGCCTGTCGACTTCCTCGCCTGACTGCTCCTTTTCGTTTTCTTTCGGGCCATGTCAGCTGCTGTTCGCGTGATGTAGTCTCAAAAGAGGACACGTTTCACCACGTGACAATGTCCTTTTTTGACGTGGGAAGTTGGGTGACTTTTAAGCAGCTCGTCAGAGATGACTAATGAGGATATGACTCAACTTCGACTCCTACGACCGTTGTTCATGAAAAGACGAAGCAGGTCATCGAACATCATAGACGGTAGGTTTTCTTTATTCTTTCCTTATCCACGCGCTCAAAGTAACTAATGTGACCTGTGTGGTATGTAGGTTTGGCGCACATCTCTTGTCTGCTAAGTCCGCTGTACTTGTGAGCCGGACTCGGAGTGTAGTAGGGTTTTTGTTTAGTAGGGGTCCAGGTATGTGCTAATCCCTTTCGCTTTTTCTTTACATTGACATTGTACTGAATGTTGCACATCCACATCCGTGTACGCGTTTTTTGTGTCTCTTCCCCCGTTGCACCTCAAATTCTGCTCTCACTACAAAACGGCAACAGAACTCAATGCCTCCAATGCCTCCGAGCCTTCTCTTACTTCCACCGACGTGGCCAAGGCTGCACCAACCGAGGGTGTTAGTATTGCTGACGCGTTTTGTCTTTTTTTTTTGAATTACAATCCGTCTGCACTTGACAGCGACCCGTAGTTTGGGATTTTACGGTGGGTACATTTCTGTATGAATACGCGTTCCTGATCCCGACCATATACTAATGTCATTAACCAAGTCGTTCAGGACCAATCATCCTGTGTTTTGTTGTTGTACGCAACCACCGCCTGTCCCTGATGACACCGATCAGTTTGTCAATAGCCCCTTCTCCAAGGTCGATAAACGATTCGTACGAAGCCCGAGCTTCGTGATCCTAGTCCCAGGCTTCAAACCATATGTGGTTTTTGTTGAGTGGTAGAGGACCAAGCTGCCTAGGGTCACCACCTACATTCCAATTTTTGCATCCGTTCTCGCTCCCGTTCCCACTCCCTCTCTCAGTCACATATTTCCCTATCCTTAGAGGTCTCGCTCTTACCCCTCCCCATTCGCGGTCTTAACTCTTCGCGCTCCTACAACTTCTTTCCTGATCACGTCGGTCGAGGAAAGCTAGGTCTTCCAAGTCAATTGTCACTGGTACCCCTTCATCTCCTTCATCCTCTTCCTTCATGTCTTCTTCCATGCCTCACTCCCTGACAACGTCAACGTCTCCATCGACTCATCACCGCTACCGTTCTTCGCCTCCCAGTCCAGCCGTAGCCTTACCTCCTCATCTCCATCAACAGAAAGCAGTCTCCCTTTTCCTTCACTATAACTCTCGACGATGGGTATAGAGCAACAGGAGAAAACAAGCAATGACAGAGGCCAGTAGTTCTACGACAGTCATTCTCCACGGTGCATGGCCTTTAGGCGACCCTTTCAACTCCAACGGCAACTCGAACTCTCGTACAATCATACCCATAGGCACCGCGAGCGATAGGAGGGAAACGACGTATCTGGATGAAGTGGTGATATACGGGTCGTCAAGTACAGCGAGTGCTAGCGGCTCTAGTTTAACGCAAGCTAGCCCTACTACTTCTATCGTCACCACCACCACCAGTCTGTCCGCGAATTCCGTAGGGGAGGGTTCGTTAGTACCTGTTTCTACATGGCAAGGTGCGTCGGTCGTCGTCAGCTTCACGGTTCTCTCCCGCTCACTCCACGGTTTGTTCAGACCGTTCCCAATTTCTGGACCTTTACCAAAAAAAAATCTTACACAGCCACGCTCATTGAAGGCGCCTCGGGCCACGCCGTCCAACTCTCCGCTAATTCCAACGGTGCGGGATGGAGCAACTATGTTGAGTTGCAACTTTAACCCACCAAACTCCAACTCCAACTCAGACTCAGAATCGCATCCTCAATGTATACAATCAGGCTATTCCATCGTCACGCGTACGAGAGCCTCTATTCCAACGATAACCTCGACTAGTTTCTCGACGCAAACGATTAGCGGCTCTGATGCTGATTTCGCTACGAGTGGGATATATACGCTTGTTTTACCGGTGGAGACTATGACGACGACAACTGATACGACGGGATCGAGTAGTAGCGGGTGAGTTTTTCTATCTATGTATCTTTTTTTCTTTTTTCGCTTGTGGGGTCCTTCATTTGCTCTTCCTCTTCCTCTCGCAATACACCCCTTCCCCTCTTATTCTCTCTCTACTCACTCTCTTTCGGGAATGAGACAAACTAACTAACCAACCACTAGTCACCGATCCATTCTTGGCCCCGCAATCGGAGGAGCCATAGGTGGTTCTCTACTCCTCGCTATTATTCCTATGTCATCGCCGTCGAAGGAGTCGAGCATCAACTTCTGGGTTCCGAAATTTCGACACGTCCGAGAGAGGTCTGGGCTTAGGTTTGACATCACCAGAATCCAAACCCAAATCCAAACCCAAATCTTTCACCACTTTCCCCTCATCCCTAACTCGTCTACCTACTCGGTCAACATCAACATCAACTCGGTCGAGATTGTTCAGGCGTGACCGTGAACTGGATCATCCAAACACCTCTTCCGTCCATCCTCAACTTTCTTCTCTTTCTCCTCCAGCAAATCACGATTATTCAACCATGTCCACAGTAATCGAACCACCCAAGAAGCTTCCCTTCAGTAGTAGTAACGATGGATGTTCTTCCTTCGTTACAGAGACCGAAACGGAGACCTTAGCTACTTTTTCAGACGGCCCGGAGGTCAAAACAACAGTGAACCCTAGGGTCGGACTTGGGGTCGGGGTGGTGATGGTGCAAGTGCCTACATTAGGTTATGGCACTAACACCACCACTACCGCTGACGGACGCGGAATGATGGAGGAGGAAGAGAAAGACTCTCTCGCACCTCTTACAACAACGACGACTTTACCTTTTCCCTCACCACTACATCCGCTACCACCTTCCTCGTCTGACGAGAATGGGAATGGCAATGAAAATGAAGCTGAGGAAACCGAAACCGAAACGATTCCTCCTGTTCCTCGCCCTCTCCAACGTGCGCTCTCAGAATCTCGGTTCATAGAACGATTATTGTTAAACTCGACAAAGTTGGACGTGTTGATGGCGTTGGCTTCTAGTGAGTGTTCTTTTCTTTTTTAATTATGTGTGTGCATGTATGGATACATGGATATATGTGCATATGCGCGTAGTTTTTGTGGTTTTAGTTCGACTTTTTTCTTTCTTTTTCTTTCATCTTTATCTTACTCTGTTACTCTTTTACTAACGCAAAAACCTCCCTACCTCCCTATTTCTTTTCCATCTCTAGTCGAGCATACAAGGAACATCCAAAACAACCTAAATCGTTCCTCAAACGATGTCCAAGCTCAGGAAGGTTGTGTTGACAACGTCGTATGAATGAACGGACGCGAGCTGAAATCCCACTTGTCAATATCGAAACAACTGATGACAAAGAGACAATCTTACAAACGACGCATCCGCTGCAATTCAACTCATACATTCATTTCCTCCCCTCCAAGTCACACAGTACGCTTTTCTCTCGAACTCAGCTTATTTATCTCTGGCAACCCCTGAAATTTACACAGGCCGGTGCATGTTTTCAAACACTTGACTTCGTGGCTCCGTACAAAAAACCACCATCGCTTACCCCACATTTCATTCACAAAACTCTCTCGGTGCGTGTTTCATTTGAAAAGGATTTCTTGTGTACTTTCTCAACCCTTTCCCACCGCCAGGTCACCCAGCGATGCCAGCGTCTATGTGACACATGTCTATCACATGACCTCGTTGATGTTGGCATTTTAAGCGGCCTTACAAGAGACGATTTCCTTCTTGTTTTGAACCGGTATTGTGCTGTGCATAAGTCTGTCTCCCTTACTGGTTCTTGGTCACTCTGGGGCTGTCTGCTTGTTCTCGAAATGTCTTGGTTTCTTACTTGGTTGTTGTCCTAGTCTCATTGACTATGTTGGTCTCTTGGTCTTCTCTGGTCACTCTTGCTCATGGTCTTTTGTTCTTCTCTGGTTCGTCTTGTGGTGTCTCTTGTGGTCTATGTATCTCTCCTGTTGGTTTCTGTGCTGGCCTCTCCTTAAGCCGGCTGAGTATTCAACTACTCGTGTGCCGCCGAATTTGTTTGTCCTTCTACATCTGTTCTTCTTGATGTAGGAGGGTACAGTCTCCACGTGGGACATCTGTAGCTATTACATTTCATACTATCACCTGTTCATCACAAGGTTGACGGGTATAGCACCAGTGAGGGGTGTGGTGGCTTCTCAGTCACCAAATTGATTGTCTTCATCCGTTTATCACAAGGTTAACGGGTATAGCACCAATGAGGGTTGTGGTGGCTTCTCGGCCACCAAATTGACTGTCTTCACCTGTTCATCACAAGGTTGACGGGTATAGTACCAGCGAGGGGTGTGGTGGCTTCCGGTAAATGGTTGTCTTCATCCGTTTATCACAAGGTTAACGGGTATAGCACCGACGAGGGTTGTGGTGGCTTCTCGGTCACCAAATTGACTGTCTTCACCCGTTCATCACAAGGTTGACGGGTATAGCACCAGTGAGGGTTGTGATAGTTGTCTTCATCCGTTTATCACAAGAGTAACGGGTATAGCATCAACGAGGGTTGTGGTCGATTCTCAGTTACCAAATTGACTGTCTTCACCTGTTCATCACAAGCTTGACGGGTATAACGCTGGCGAGGGGTGTGGTGGCTTCTCAGTCACCAAACCGGTTGTCTTCATCCGTTTATCACAAGGTTAATGGGTATAGCACCAGCGAGGGTTGCGATTGTCTACATCCGTTTATCACAAGGTTGACGGGTATGGCACCAGCGAGGGTTGTGATTGTCTTTGTCCACTTATTGCAAGGTTGATGGGTATAGCACCGGCGAGGGTTGTCTGGCTGTTGATGGGGATGGGTTACTGAGGGAACGTCATATCTTTTCTTTAATTTACATATATGGTTTGACCATCTTTTTCGTCTTCCAGTTTTGTATGATACAACTATTACACCTGTGTAGTTTCCTTGCACGGTTATGGTCAAAGCAAGTAGTGCACCTTGCTTTGATTATGACCGTGCCCTTCTAGATAGATTCCAAATAAGTTTGAACGTAATAATGTCAGTAGTTTCTATATTTGGTATTAAATTTAGTAGAGCCATCACGCGTCTATTGGTTGTATGTCACGTGATCGTGTACAAGCCTTTGTGTAATCTAAAAACGCGTTCTCCTTTTACTTCAACCATGACCCCGATCAACAACTCTCACTACTATAAAACGCAGGAGGCTCGATGATGACCCCAAATACCCAGCTTTGAAGCACAAAAAGGCAAGTTTTCTGAGTCAGTATTGGCTCAACCTCATAAGGGCTTTAGGTAACAACCTCAGGTGCTCTCGACACCGAGCTATACCACAATGCAGAGGAATTCATCAACATCTTCAGCAGTGATGAGATTGTCAAAGCTGTCGAGATGTTAAGACTGTGCTTGGCCGGGAATATTGAGTAGGTTTGACCCACTTTGTGCATGGTGTTGTTGTCTCAAATGTGAGCCCTGTTGGTAGCAGTCAAGAGCTCAAACCCGTTCAAGGTGTGAACTTGTCCCGGCTAGGGAATGCTCTACAGAAGGCGGCTACTCACAAAGGTGAGGAACTCTACTCTTTGACACTACTGTACCATTTCGATCGATTCGATAGTCACGCGTCATGTCCCCTCCAAAATTATCGAAATGTCCCGGAGGTCACGGAGTCACAAAAGCATTTATCGACGAACAAAAAGTATTACTAAATATGGCAGGACCGGACCTGATTAACCGGGTAACCGGCTGTAGCAGGTTCGCGGGCTTGCATGTATATCAACCGTTACCCACGTCGATGTTTGATTTTCCCTCCCTTCCTTACTCTCCTTCTCAATGTTGGCTCCAAAAATTGCTAAAGTACAGCCTGTTAATATCGAAAATTTCTTGATGTCACGGGTCACAATTCGAATTATCATGATCAAAAATCTGTCTACAAGGTCACGCGTCACGCCCCCTATCGAATCGATTGAAATGGTACAGTATCTGCTACATTACTAATCATCAAGCCTTGAAGTTGTACTTCCCATTAAAGCAAGCAGCTTTTTCGCACTTTCCATTGAGAAGAGACAAAGAGAACTGGCCCAGTGGTGTACAGAAGAAGGAAAGCCACGGTTATTCTCTGACAAAACTGTGATTGTTGACCAGGATGGCATTGCACTGATATGGTATCTACCTAACCTGTTGGACGATGAACTCAAGGTAGGCGAGATTCCCTGGGTTATCAAACACAAACAAACACAAACTGAAATTGTGTTTTTGCAATTAGCATCGAGTATACAAAAGTAGTAGTCTCATCGACCATCAATTAGTCGAAGGGGTGAAAAAACATCAGCCAAAAACTAATACTTATACGTCCAAGAATCAAAAGGGTTGGCGTAGTGATCCAGAATTATTCTCCAAGTCTTCTGGCAACCACCATGTGCGACCAGGCGTGGCAAACTTCTCCTTTGGATGGAGAGGATCGGGCAGAGAGGTTTGTGGATGATATCTTGACACCGATCATGTTCTTAGTTAAATATTGTCACAGTGGACAGAAGACGACATTGTCTCCTCTTTATCTTTACAGGGTAACAAAGCCAAGATCCCCTTTACCCAGCAATGGTTGCAACGAATCTCTGTTTTGCAGCGTACCATATCTTTTGCCTTGTCTGCTATCCACCCAGATCTTTTTGAGGCTGGGAGGCGTGTTTTGGAGTTCTGTTGTAACACTGAATCACACAAAGGCCATACCCATGAGTGGGCACGCATATGGAACAGCGTGTATACAGCATTGACAGTCCTTTCCAACAGGAGGAGCCCTGGTCACGTTGATTCACATGGGCGTTCAAACTATCTGGATGCCCTGGTGTCATTGGGAACTGCAGCACACCCAAAGATATTTTTCAAGGAATTGAACTCGAGTTTTTCATATAAATCTGGTACTGTCTTGTTCTTTTCTGGGAGAGGTTGGACGCATGAAGTAGGGGATTGGGGTGCAGGAGAGCGTATTTGTTATGCTTCATACATGAGACCAGAAATAATAGAGGCACATGTGTTACCGGTGACTAGCTGGGGGGTTCGTGTGTAACCGATAGATTTCACCTATGCTAGAAACTAAACAGCCCCGTCCAAAACCCTCTATTATATTACATACTCTTCAAGTTATTATGCACGCATCACCAATTGTCTTGATATTCTAAACCGTTGCATCCCATATCATTGGAATCTTTTGCAGAGGTCAACTTAAATCAAGAAATGAGATGTTCACGTCATCAAGCCGGTTTCAAAGACCAACTATGATTTTGAGTGGGATCTTCTAAGCAGCACAGAACAGACTATCGTACTATCCTATTATCAGAAAATATATTGGCCAAAGTTGAGTAATGGAGAAATGATTCAGCATTACAGAATATTATTCGTCAGACCATCGGACTTTATATATTGAGTGTACCACCGGTATGCGTATACCATTGCAAAAGCCTATATACTTGTAACTTGGAACGGACCTAACCCAATCCCACAGAACGAGATACTTTTCTCAAACTCACATAGCTACTGTATGTACACATTCCCCAAATTTGTAGCAATGTTTTCGTGTATGTACTTTATGAGAGGAATGAATCGAGAGTGACAGTCATTCGGTATATATAGCAAGTGATTCAAGTGAGTTGAAAAGTGGATTAAGCAGGAGTCCCTAACAGAATGGCAAACCTAATGTTGAAATTGACCTTGATGTTCGGAGTCCTATTTTGTGTGGAGGTGGTAATGGTGCACGCTATTACTGCAAATGAACCGGAAGGTATTTCACCGGGATATCGTGTGAGGGAAGCATCAATGTAAGGAAGGTCACTGTCAACATCAAATATGATGTTTGTTCCATCCACTGGTCGCCCATCATAAACTGGAACTGTAAACGGTGGTTATGATTGAATAACAAAGCAATGATCTGCATACCATCAGCATCAAAAGGAAGTGCATATGACCCTGAAAGACTGGAGGCGGTTGAAGAACCTGATGTCGATGGTGAAAAAACACGGTTCTGCGGAGCAGTGCTGCCTTTTGTCGAGATGAGTTGAGATTTAATACATTAAATTAGATATACATACCTCGATTTGACATAGCTTGACCTGGTTCAAACCGGGTGGAGAATGTGAGGACATCACCAACAATGTCGGCTGCGATCTCGGAGTTTTCTTCCCCTAAAACCATTGTGATTACAGAAATAATGCGGTCGGCATCTTGGGAATGTAA
>ML179218.1:128392-160575 GCA_004369135.1 Dendrothele bispora CBS 962.96 | reverse complement strand
CTATTCTCCGTTTACCCATTTCGACATTAACTTCGACATAAGTATTATAGTAATAAAATTCCGTTACAAAAAAAGCTTTTGAAAACCAGTAAAAAATGAACACTTGCCATAATAACATATATTCAATTGCTGTTGCAAAAATATCTGCTTTCACTGTATGTCATCCTGGCCGACTTTCTTCCACACTTATTCCACACACGGCAATCGCTGATATTTTGTTAGGGATATATACAATACAAACCAAAAAATACGGAAGGAAATCTGCAGAAATTGAAAATGGTAGAAAAAATTCTTTGGTACAGATTCTGTAAATACCGAGACTTCAATGACAATTTCTGCGACGGTTTCTGTAGTGATCCCTGTGCTATTCTGACCGTGACTCTGTTGGGAAACGTGAATTTACCCTATAAGTGCTTCTCATGCACGCAATGAATTGGGGCCTTACATCACATTGTGCAAGAGGAAGTAACGATCGGATTGCGCAATTTCTACTGAGAACTACTATTGATGCCACGTTTGTTTCAAACACGTCCGGAAAAAATTTTTCCTAAGAGCAGCCATTTCGTCGTGATCATTAGGACACTGGAAGCAGCCATTGTGACTGCTACAATGCAAATTCAAGTTCAGATTTTAGTAAGGATCTCAATCAGAGTGACCCACCTGCATATATGCCTACCATGTCAAACCCATTGTCCTGGTCTTGAATTGCCCCTGAAATCGGTGGTCCGATCAAAGCGCCTGGAAAGAGAGTGAGAAGGGATTTTTGGATATGAATGGTTTTCCCTACCAATTGAAAGAACTGTCATTTGTATTCCAGTTCTGCGTCCGGTGTCATGAACATCACCCATCTGAGTAACTGGTACCAGGAAAATACCCAAGAAAGCACCGGAAAGAACGCTATGTAATATGAAGTAGCAATTGTCAAGGAACGTGTATCTGAGAATGATTAATGACCAGCCTCACCCATAACAGATAGACATTGTGATATATGTTGGTGCATCTACTACAAATGCCCAAGCCAGGATAAAGGCAACGGAAGAAGAAGTTGCAGCGAAGGTGAGATTTAGGGCACCATATCTTCTGGCGAGGAATCCAAATATCAGACGTCCAGGGACAGTGGTTGCGTTGACGATAGCAACAAGATAGAAAGACAGGTCAGAAGATATTCCAATGTTCTCTGCTTTGACAGTCATGAACGTCAGAGCTGTGAGGAAATAAATTAAACAAAGCTAGAAGGTCAATGTGATACAAGTAGCTCACGGGTAAAGAGGGCCATGAATGCAAGGAAAGTTGCAAAAACATACGAAATGTATGAAGGCGACCTAAGAACACCGCGAAAATCGAGCAATCTTGGCATATTTTGTGCTTTTCTGACACGCGGGCGCAGAACCTATGAATCGTCCGTTACAAGGTTTAATGATGCCACAAGTATCGAGGCGGATACATACCACACATCCAAAGAGTAAAAAGACGGTTTGGTAAAAAGCGACCACTCGCATAGTCCACGGAAATCTACAGATATCTCAGCAATTTCTCATCGAAATCAAAGACGACCCACCCTATTGTTGACTCTAGACGACGAAACATCACCGGATAGAGTGCACCGCCTACGCCACTCCCTGCGGTAACAATGGCGAATACTAATGGTCGTTTCTTGTCGACTGTACTGTTCCAGAAGAAAAATCATGCAAGAAGGGAAATTGAGACTTACACCAATGCGAAATCAGTCCTAAACACGGTGTGTAAAGAAAACCACACCCTAACTTCCTTACAGAGAGTAATGAGAGGTAGGAGACGCGTTATGTAGAATGAGTGTACTCACGCCATATAGAATGCTCTGTGACAAGAAGAACTGGTAGTATTGGCTGCACTCCGGAATTGTGAAGTTGGCAATTGTCGCAGCTATGCTTGATGCAACTACAGTTGTTCTCAAGTATCCGGCGTCCAGTAGACGGCCAGAAAGAAGACCCTGAAAAGGGTTTGTCAGAGAGGCTCTCATGAAATCAGAGTTTGGCCTACTGGTGCACAGTCCAAAGCATACTAGAAGCACAGCTTAGAGGCTGAGATTCAGGGGAAGTATCATATTGACTCACTTGAATTGAACCAATCCAGGCGCTACATTTTCCGCCATCAGTTTGTGAAAATGTACGGTAATTCACGACGCAATGACAACTCACATTGTTGAAGGACTTTTGTCCTTCAGCAGTGAGTCTTGGTAGAATGCTTGGAATGTCTGTAACACTAAGGATCACCTTACAATGAGGAAAAGCATTAGTTGGACTTACACCCCATGCTACTAAATATCCTCCCTGAGCTACGTTTATCCCAAAAATCTATGCTGACTTAGAATACAAGAGGGAAAGGTAAATCCAGGACTCACTGCAGCGACAATAAGCCATGCTTGTATTCCACCGTCTGGAGGCGTACTCAACGCTTCGACGCTCTTCTCGGAGTCTACTGTGGGCTGTGCGGCTGCAGAGACCTCAGCTTCGTCTGGTTTGGTATTCATGATTGTTGGGGAATGGGACTGGGTGGGAAGTATGTCTACAAAGATGATCCACTCGAGCCGCGGCGGAGTTCGAAAGCATCCCTTCTGTTCGCGGCATCCCCTTTTACGTTTCTTTTATGTCATCCTGGCTTGCTCAGCACACTTTTATGGCCTTCCAGCCACGTGCAGCAATGGCCCACTTCTGATCCTGGTTAGTTTGAACTCATGAGCCAGAATGGACGCATTCACAATCAAATTTTGTATCTGTTCTCGAACTCAGGCAAATAGGTACCCGAGGTCTTCTTAAATATCAGATTCGAGAAGTTGAGTAATATTTCTTGTATTTTCAGTGCTTTATGTGTATAAAATTTGGGATGTCAAGCTTATTACACAGTCTGGGGTATCAGGAATGGCATCGCCGTCAAAGACGGAGGCCTGAGAAGGTCTGGATTCAAGCCAATTTAATAGGAAAAGATTCTAACATCTTTCATTCTTCATCTTCTCGACCGGGATTCTACCCTCCGATTGCCTAAAAAGGACTTACATCTCACTTCTGGATGAATTCCAACCTCAACAATAATTTTTTCTGTGACTAAAACAACAATCGCTTCAAGCGAGTGGTCAAACCTCAAAGCGCACCCAAAAGGTCCTAAGAAAACCCCGACCTACATCCACAGGTTATTGTTTTACCTCAGGTCGAGAAGTTCAGAAACTTTGTCTACATGATCCACAATTCATTAGCACATCGATGAGAATGGACATAGAAATTGGATATTTTGACTACTTAACTTCTGTACATTCCTGTCTATCCAATCGCGGGACTCATTTAAACTTCTCGTTGGGCGCTACATGATGCATTGATGCATGAACTTGGATGGTGTCCCAAATGTTTCACTTCAATGAATGACTCTCGGCAGATAGACCGTACTTCCGAGCCTACTCATATCGAACACGTATGACCGTGACCCTCTGAATATTGACCGTGAGCATAGGTCCTGCCAGACAGGATTTCTTCCTCAAACTTCTGAACCAGGAATGCAGTAACACATAATGGTTTGGATCAGTCAGGCGGGCCGACAGACGGTGGGAGGCACTTTCCTGTCTCTTCTACGAAGCTCGATGGTGACCGCCGCGCGGTGATGCCGGAGCCGTATCAAGGTTTGCTATACACTTGAGACTCAAATTAGGTGGCAGGGAAAGATAGTCATCTACCCCCAAATCTCACAGGTGGTGCTGTAGGCCTCTCGATGGGACGTTATTAACCGGACCGGTCTCAATTGAAACTATGACATCATCGTTTCTCAGGACAGACGAGCTCACAACCCGCGCAACGTTCAACGACCGCACTGCAGTCGATCTACGGTAAAGGTGCTTTGAACTCCATGGAGCTGGAAAGAGCAGGCCATGGCATACTACAACATTCAATTCAGATGAGAGTGCGCAATTTGGTTGATCATTGCATCCCTCCCAGATCAGAACTTCTGTGCTTAGCATTGAGTAACCTCTCACCACATTTGCAACTGCCCAAGAATCTTCGGTCCAGGTGGGTGAGATTGATGAATTGCGGAAACATGTGTCAAAGATCGTAGATGAACACCTTAGCTCAGAGATCCAAAGGATGTCCCAGACATACCTTCTTTGCAATAGACTTGAACCACAAGAGGATGGGAAGAAAACTCGAATGCTTCGGCACTTGGTGGAAAATGCAGACTATCGTCGAGCTATTACAACTCTCTTTTTTGGTAGAATTCCACCGTCTGGAGGCGCACTCAATGCTTCAATGCTCTCTTTGGAATGTGCTGTGGGTTGTAGAGACCTCAGCTTTGTTTGATTAAGAATATGGACCATCGCTGCACGTGGCAGGAACGAGGCCGTAAATTGTTGAGTCTCAGCACTGAATTACATCACTCCAAGGAGGAGTTGGCGTGAGATAAGATTTTGATATGCCAAATGGGTTTCCACACAATGCGCTAGGCGACGGGAATTACGAGGCCGACCGAAAGGAAGTTTTTGCCTCGGTCCGGTCGCCGATGTGGTTACCTTTATTACCAATCCAAAGATCACTAGTGTGGTCCTGTTTGGATCAAAAGCTTCTGACTTCCTGAATCGTTATAAAGTATTTCAACTTCCATAGCAAAGGCCTCATACTTGCCACGCTTGCGGAGGCCCACTTGACTTCATAAGTAAGGACAAGTCCTCCTTTCAGTCGGCCTCGTAATTCTGTGTTCATGATTGTTGGGGAATGGAACTGAGCGGGAATGTGGTCACCTACAAAAATAGTCTGATGTCGTGAATTCTCAGGCAAATGCATGGGTCAATTCGGAATAAGTACTACAGACGAAGATTGCAGTTCATCTCCGAGTCTGTATTTATCGAGACAAAACGAACATATCGTCTGGCTGACGTTACAAGATGGGGCTTGGTCAAGGCCCGTTCCCCACTGGTCGGGGTTGGCTTCTTTCCGTTCCTTCCAACCGGTTTTTTTGCAGTTGGGGTTGGCCTTGTTGCCCCAACCGGCCGTTTCCCTTTGCCTCCCAATTTCAACTGGAAGAATTATATGAACCCATCTCGATATGTGTATGTATGATGTGTAGTCACCAAGAGTCCAGATAAGTATTGATTGGATTAAAAGAATTGAATAGGTGTGTCAAAGCGCCTTTTCTTCACTATACGTAGCTAGATTTTCAGCACCCCAATTGATCATTTTTTCTTTTCAATGGGTCCGCAACGACCGGGAAGCCTGTGAACTCCCCCCGGGGAGATTATCCTATGTTCTTCTAGAACTTTTCTGATTTTAATCATAACGGCGAATGGATCAAGTTACTCCTCCTAGCTTGTTCAAATGTATGAATTTATGTGACCGCGATTGATGTCGATTGGCGAGTTACATATCGTACGGCATCATCGTTTTGCTGACAACTCCAGCTTTCCGCATCGGTCCTCAAGAAAAAACATTCCCTTTGAACATACTGTTCTTTAAGTATATAACCTTGTTTAGAATAAGCTCTCTCTCCAATGGCGCTACTCCCCCCTCTCACTGGTGAAATACATCTTCCTGGCTTCGTTGATTTTCATCTCCAGAGAAATGGAGATCAACCAGCATACACCTTTGCGTATGGCGTGAACGAGGTTGTTACAATCACCTTTGCTCAACTGGGCCGTGCGGTCCATCGTGGTGCTATCTACTTCAAGAAAAGTCTCGGGTCTCGAGAAGGGGAAACATTGGCCCTTATTGCGAGTGTCGACAGCCTTTTGTACGTAACCGTCGTTCTTGCTGCGGTCAAGGCTGGTTATGCAGTAAGTGAACACAGTGATTTTTTTGTCTTAGAGGTGTCCATACTGATAAATCCTTGAATAGCCATTCATGATCTCTCCACGCAATTCCCCTGCTGCAGTCACGAGCATGTTGACAAAGATCGGTTGCACCCACATACTCAGACAATCTAACAGCGCCCTTGATCAAATTTTGTTAGACTCGATTCAGTCTAAAACCCTGACTTTCCATGAACTCCCAACTCTGGAGAGACTTTACGGACCTGATCGGCTCGGGCTCGCCCACGATTTTGTACCATTCTCATCGCATGTTGAACGTTCCCCCGATCATATTGGATTTGTGATACACTCGAGTGGAAGTACAGGTCAGTTTACACTCCAAAGACTTTGAAGATGTACAGGCGTTAATTGTCTGTTACTATAGGATTCCCGAAGCCTGTTCCACAGAAGTTCCTTACTATACTCCACTGGATGAGTTTTTGTGAGTGCTCACGAATTTGTGGAGGTCGTGGTCTGACTTGAGTCAAGTGGATGTATCAGGACTGAAAGATCCTGCGATCAATCTATGTGGAGCGATGGGACTCCCGGGATTTCATGCATTTGGGGTCAATTTCCAGCTGCTTTACCCCCTAGCGCTCTCGAAACCTACTTCCCTCTTTCCACCTACATCTTACGACTTTCGAACAGGTGAGGACATGTTTTCTGTATTTTAACAGTCTTATTAAGCCCGTGTCCCACATCGTTAGGAGGATCTTTCCCAGACGCATCACCTATTTTTCCCAATCCTACCAACATCTTACAGCACATAGTCTGGACGAGATCGGATGTTTTGATGACGGTACCTTCTTTTGTTACAATGTGGCGCAATGATCCGCATTGTGTGGAAACCCTAAAGAGTCTTAAAGCGGTTGTGAGTTGCTCGTGATACGAGACTAATATTAAAACCTTATAACTTTATCTGTTTAGTGTTGCAGTTCCGGCCCGCTACCCCAAAACGTTGGTGATGATTTGATTAAATGGGGTGTGCCTTTATGTACCAGCTACGGTGCTACGGAATTTGGCATACCCACTTATCGAATAGCCCTCGATGAGGATGGAAATACGTCTTTGGATTCTTTGAAGAACACTTCGATTAGACTTAGAGACTGGCGTTATGTTGGGTTTAACAAGCATGTTCAGTTGAATCTAGTTCCGGTTGGAATTGAAGGGGGGTACGAACTTCGAATTATGGCACGTACTTTTTTTTTGAATGGGAAACTATTGATTACTATGAATAAGCCATTAGACTTGGAAGAACCACCTGCCAGCAGTTGAAAACATCGAAGGGGGGCCCCCTGGATACGCCACTCATGACATCGTCCAAATTCATCCTACCAAGCCTTTCTTATGGAAACTGTTCGTCTGTTGAACTTACGTTATTTTTGTTGGCCGCTGACATATGATACAGTATTGGACGAACAGACGAAGTAATTGTTTTGTCAAGCGGTGAAAAAGTCGTCCCCAATGTCATGGAAAACGAGTTGGCAGCGTGTCCCCTTCTCTCCGGTGTATTGATGTTTGGTAGGGGAAGGCCACATTGTGGATTATTAGTGGAAGCGAGGGAGCCTAAAGAGGCAGACGGTTGGGCCGAGTCGCTTGTCAATACTATCTGGTACGTATTATGATGATACATGCATGTGTTGCTTTGAACCGAAGCTCTAAACACTTTGGACAGGCCACTAGTGGAGAAAGTAAACTCGACCTACCCTAACTTTGGCCGAATCACCCGTGAAATGGTTATTGTCATTCCATTCAACAATCACGCAGTACGAGTAGACAAAGGAGGAGTCGCTCGTGCTGCTACGCTTCTGAGATTTGAAGAGCAGATTGACAAAGCTTATCGAGAGTTTGAGAATAACCTGTCGGTGACTCCTCCTTTGACTTGGTCGAAGGAGGGTGTTCGAGAATGGCTCCAGAAACAAGTCGTCAATCTAATTCCTTCAGGTCCGAATCTTGGCTCCCGAGTCACGTGCAATGTAGACATCTTCACGTTGGGATTCGATAGGTTCGTGGTGACAAGAACTCAGATCCAAGCAAAGTACTGATTGAAAGATTGGGACATTTGTCTCTTCACTGATAATGACAGCGTGAGCGCTGTATCTCTTCGTGCTCGTATCAAGAACGCACTCGGTAAAAATAATTCGGTGGCCATTCCCCATACCCTTGTATACGATTTTCCAACCATCGAAGGTCTCGCAGGTGTGATCACAAACATGGTATCTGATCCTCCAACCAACAAAGAGGAATTGGTGTCGGACTCAGCGGTGTTGTCGAGACACATCAATTCAATACAAGTCCTCACGGAAAAGTACACCGTTCGATCTCCTCCACATACTTACCCTTCTCCGCTCCAGTTTAAAATCGATCATGGTGGTGCTGCAAGAGTTGTTCTCCTAACGGGGTCTACCGGATCCCTTGGATCCTACATTCTTTGGCAATTGCTCGAGGACGATACGGTAACCAAAATCTTCGTTGTGAATCGACCATCATCCACTCTCTCCTGTCTCGAACGCCAACAAAGGTCTTTCAAGGAAAAGAGTATCAATATAGACGCTCGACTTCTGAAGGATAAAGTCACTTTCATCGAAGGGGATGTAACCGCCACCGCTTCTGATTGGATCAGCCAGGTCAACGTTATTATCCACAACGCCTGGAGGGTCGATTTTAATCTCTCACTTTCATCATTCGAACCTCTAATCCAATCAACGCATTCTCTTATCGAAACAGTTATTCAAGAATCATCTAGACGACGAAGTCATGATCAATATACTCGTCCTATTAAGTTTGTTTTCATATCCTCTACGAGCGCTGCACAGAACTGGGATCAATCTAGAGGACCTGTCGGAGAGCTTGTGGTTGATCCAAAATATGCTGTAGGTAAAGGGTACGGAGAAAGTAAACATGTTGTCGAAACGATCTTAAAATCTTGTCCTGATGGTTTAATCGACCATACTTGTCTGCGGATCGGACAGCTATGTGGTGGAAGGTCGCCAAATGGATATTGGGCAACAAGCGATTGGGTCCCGGCAATGATAAAGTCTAGCGTTGCTATTGGCGCCTTGCCTGAATCTTATGGGGTCAGTATTTCTCACTTCTTACGAAAATTAAGGCTTTTCGAGTTGACAGTTATTTGAATTTAAAACAGACGGTCTCGTGGATCTCACTCCAGGATGCCTCTAGGGCTGTTATCGAAATTGCTTTTTCTTCCTCATCATACTCTCTTCCACCTATCATAAACCTTGTCCATCCGAGCGCGGTCCAATGGAACTCGATCATTAACGTCGTTGCAAAGTCCCTCAATCAAAAGGGAGTCACCGAGACCCTCCTTCCCACAATTTCGTTCCCTGATTGGGTCGAACGCTTACGTTTATTGGAGGGGTGTCAGAAATCTTCACACGGGAAGAGCTCGGGGGAAAAGGACTTGACCGATGTTTGCCCAGCGCTCAAGATTCTATCTTTCTTTACAGCTTTTGCCGCGCAGGAAAGTATCGCTAATCTGAATCATTGGGACGGTCTAGTTAACTTGGAGCCGAGGGAGGCGGGAGGGAAACCGAAATACCTAGTTGGTCATGCTATAGAGCTCTCGGGAGTGATGAGAGAGTTGAAGGAAAGAAACCATATTTCGAGAAATGTAGACGATTGGATGGATTATTGGAAGGATGTGGGGTTCATATGAATCATGTTTTTATGGGGGTAATACGAGACTCAGTACTATTTTCTTCTCACTTCTTACGAAAACTAAGGCTTTTCGAATTGACAGTTATTTGAATTTAAAACAGACGGTCTCGTGGATCTCACTCCAGGATGCCTCTAGGGCTGTTATCGAAATTGCTTTTTCTTCCTCATCGCACTCTTCTATCATAAACCTTGTCCACCCGAGCGCGGTCCAATGGGATTCGATCATTAACGTCGTTGCAAAGTCCCTCAATCAAAAGGGAGTCACCGAGACCCTCCTTCCCACAATTTCGTTCCCTGATTGGGTCGAACGCATACGTTTATTGGAGGGGTGTCAGAAATCTTCACACGGGAAGAGCTCGGGGGAAAAGGACTTGACCGATGTTTGCCCAGCGCTCAAGATTCTACCTTTCTTTACAGCTTTTGCCGCGCAGGAAAGTATCGCTAATCTGAATCGTTGGGACGGTCTAGTTAATTTGGAGCCGAGGGAGGCGGGAGGGAAACCGAAATACCTAGTTGGTCATGCTATAGAGCTCTCGGGAGTGATGAGAGAGTTGAAGGAAAGAAACCATATTTCGAGAAATGTAGACGATTGGATGGATTATTGGAAGGATGTGGGGTTCATATGAATCATGTTTTTATGGGGGTAATACGAGACTCAGTACTATTTTCATCTACTCAAGTAAATCTTTTCGTTCGTTTGTCATAGCCATATTTATACTGTTGTCGAAATGCCAGGCTTTTTTAGGGCCTAGGTCGAGACTCAGGACCCGTGGGAAGCGTGTCGATTCCCACTATCATAAGACCCCGGCACTTTGCCCCTATTTGGGTTCGCAACTGGGAATTTTTAATCAGGTTTGAACCTTGAATTTGAGTATTTGCAAGAAAAAAAAAACTGAGATAGCGTGTGTCGGAAAAAAACAAACGAACGAAGTCTCTTGACTTTGATCCGATTCGAAGCGGTAAGTTCGGGGGATAGACGAGACGTCGTTCCTTTGAGTGAAGATTTTAAAATCGCGATAAGAACTGTTTGGGATTGGATAATCTCGTCGTGTTCCGAGGCAAGGAGGAAGAGGGAGCCGAAGGAATGGTAGTTAAATCCTTCGAAGTGATTATACTCTCAGAGAAAAAAGAATAAAGAAACTTCACGTCTTTTCTGTTGCTGGTATAAGTAAGTACATGAATGAATTCCAACATACCTTCTCAGATGTCTTCCGACCATCAACAACAACGACAACGCTATCTTCTTCCTTCCCATCTACCTCGTCATTAGTAGTCATCGACGCCTTGTATACCTCTTCAATCTCGATCTCATCTTTCTCTACATCCTCGTCCTTAGCCGGATGACGAGTCCCATCTAACATAGAAGACGAAGACGAATCCCCTTCCAAAGAAGGGCTACTACTTCGTCCATCTTGTCGACTAGACCTCGGGTTCCCCTGAAAAGCCATATCAAGTATCAAAATATCCATACACAGGCCGCACACAAATGGTTCTAGGAACCAGGACTCCGAGAAGAACTCACCTCGTCCTCGATCTAGTATACGTCAATATTCCAGCTCGCAATCGGTATACTCAAGTACTCACCGGTACCCATCTTCCTCGATGACTTTTCTTGATACCTCGACGTTCCTTTCACCACCCTCAAGCTGACGCTGACAAATCCGAACCCAAGTCCTCCGTTCCGTCCAGTTCCTCATCGCATTTCAAGGTGTACACGTCACTCTCAAATTGTGTCTCACCAAGCGTTTTCGTCGCATCTCCTTGGTTTATTCGGACAAGAGCATCATTGAAGGGAGCTTGAAAGTCCCTGAAGGATGCATCTGCTAAACTCGTCAAAGGTATAGACAAACTCGAGCTCGGAACGGTTGTTATTACTTGTCCATACTACTTAGTACTGAGCCAATGTCGATGTCGTAATCATGGAAGCTGTGAAAGTTTATCATAAGATCTATAATAGGCAGAAATGGTCTCTGAAGGCACTATATACGGATACGGAGAGTAAGAATGTTCAGTATCAACCTGCAGGCCAACGTTTTTGGATCGGGGCTGAAGATAACTGGTGATGAGAAGAAACACGGTGGAGGTGACCTATAGAAAGTGAACAAGTCATCGTTGACGTCAGATGGCTCCTTTTTTCACCTTTGGCGATGTGACAAGGTGAAAAACCCGCTCGGAACGCTTGTGAAACAAGAAACGACACGATGGTCGTGAGTCGTGAGTCATGGCTAGGACTTGCGATTTGTTTTTATACTCCATCCAGGACGTCTGCCCAAGGCTTTATCAAAATTATCATTTGCAAAAAGAAAAAACTAGATACATAGCGGGCGTCGACAAAATTGATGGAGGACCTCGTTTCGTTCCGCTCGGTTGTTTTTGTTTACGTAGCTGGAACGTAAACACAAGAATACACAGTGTAACAGCTGACGAAGACGAGTCATGTTCACCTCTCAAGTGCTAAGTCATGAACTCCCCCTTGGCGTCCACAGCGTCTAGCCTTCACCGACTCTCACCGGGGGCAAATGCCGGTCCAGTCTAAATTGAACTGTGGTTAATGCCGTGTGAATACGGTACCTAGTGCAGTACCTAGTGCAGTACCTACCACGGTACCCACCCTAGTAAGTACTCCGGTCACGGTACATGTGTTAGGTCAGTTGATGGTACAAGTCTATATTTAGTAGCTATGACCTAGTAAGTCGTACAATCACCGCGTTTTTTTTCAAAAGAATACAACACTCATGATAGATACAGTATGTACAAACTATACTAACTTGGACCTTCCTAGCTCGGTACCTGGGTCGAAAATAAGACAATCCTCACCCGCCGTCAATCTGTCGCCAGTTTTCCTTTGGACGCGAGAGACATGGACTTTGAATCTGTCTAGTGACAAATTCGTAACATCTTCCCTCAATACATGTATAAGTAGTCGGTTTTGATAGCTTTCAATGAACAATTTTACAATACGTAACGCAAACAAGCTAAGCAGTTCAAGAAGTGTATTCTGCAAGGAGGCTCGACAAAAGCATCATATGTATAAGTAACTATGAACAAACGTTAGATCTAGATTGAACAAGACAGAGGGTAACAATATACTGAACAGACAGAGAGGTCTGCCTAAGCACAATTGTCGCTACGAAAGACAATGAGGGATGGTGGGTGCACGAGCAAATGTGTTGAAGAATGTGCGGACGTAGAATCTAGCCAGTGCATCCTCTACCACGGCTACCTGTCTCTCGAAGTGCGCTTCTGTAATGCTTCCATCAGTAATTTGAACCGGGAAAGGGAAGGAAATCTCGTCAGGTTTCGGTCCTGGCCATGCCCGGATAACGTAATACAATGCTCGGGTGTAAGGTAATCGTTGGAGGAAAGAAGGAGAACCTAGACCACTACCGCCGTTGTCGAGATTGACATGAAAGGGTAGACCCAGCCAGCAGTCACTTAGATCGTTCTGACGGAGTCCCCACTCGGCCTGGGGAAGGAGAGTCCGATCCAATGTCAACAGTTCCATCCGAAAGTTGATCTCATAAAGTTCCCAAAGGATCTCCCTTGCCACTTCGGGACGAGGCAGTCTGTCCTGCGACAATGCCTCACCCCGCCACTCGACATCAGCTGTGGGTATGGTCTCGAGAGTCAGATCCACACAGTGTCGACGATCGGCTAGATGTTGTCTTAGTAACTTCTCCATCTCTTTATGCTTCTGAGATGTCGCTGTCCCGGACCCCTCGTTGTATTGCAACCCATGACCCAGGTCTAAGATAGACCGCCATTGATGCCCTTTTAGGTTAAGAGGATTGGACCCTGCGTTGGACAGTAGCCAGAGGAACAAAGGCCGCAGCTTGATCCACGTGGCAATCAGGTATGCCTGTGTCTGTTCAGAGTTGGATGATAAAAGTGATTCTGGTAGAGGAAGGTAGGTGCCGAGTTTCTCAGGCACCCGCACATCATGAAATGGAGAGAGTTCAGATAGGGCGGAACTCCAGGCCGGAACAGCAGGAGGATTCAGGGGATGGTCCAGTGGAAGAAACTTGTTACGAGGAATCTGGGTTTTCGCTTTTCCCAATGAAGCTTTAGCATCTATTTAGAAACAATCAGAAATTGAGACTGCTGATGCTACTCAATAAAAACTCACGAGTCTTTCCAGTTTGTTTTTTGAGTCTTGGAGGGACTGGACCCTTCCCCAATACATCCACCAACACCTGGGAACTAGAGGAGGTTGAAGTGGAAATTGATGGTGAGGTGATTGACGAGGTACTCGCAGCGGCAGGAGAGGAAGTGGGACCGATCAAGGAACTCATGACAGGATATTGGTAGAGGGTACGGATGTAGCGAGCCATGGCTGCATAACGTTCTCCCTGTGTCCAGCCTCCACTCCAGACGACACGGTGAGGAGGGTCTGCATCAGCAAGGTCGAGAACTTTATCGGTGTATCGCATGGGAAGTTGATGGTTAGCAGATTCGTCAATAGGGTCCACCCGCAGGTCCACACGAGTAGCAGGAAGATGAGTGACTTCCCGAACATACCAGACAGGGATTCCAGCGTGGAACAAGCGTTGCAGATCGTCGGGTAAATAAGCAAATGCACCCATCAGTCGGGACTCCACAGAGTGGGTCCTTTCCTGTCCGAGTATACGGGGCAAATACTTGTCCAGCCACTCCAGCCGGGCATACAACTCAAGATATTGTCGTTGGATGTTGGCCAGAAGCAAGAGCGACTCGTCTTTTGTAGCTGCCAGTTGCAGCCGCTCAACAAGTCTTTGGAGGGCTGTACGGCCGTCTCGAACATAACGATCGTTTTTGGTGTTCTCGGAACGACCCAAAGCGGAAGTGATCAGCCGGTTCGTGGTAGTTTCTATGCGAGCAATTAGAACTACACTCAATTTTCCCAACGAGCTACCCAGCGGATTGGAAGTATGAGGGACGAAGTCGTCTGGTTTGGGACGATACCAAGCTAAAGCATGGTTGTGGAAGCTGTCAGGGGACGGTGCAGGAATAATGGCCAAATGGCCTACGGTCATGTTGAAAGGTTGAGGAAAGTACATGGGGTCGTCAGTGCCGAAATGATAATCCCGTCGCATGCGTGTCAAGCAGGGGGTAAAGCGGGGTGAATAAACTAAGTTCATGTTGGGAGACGTCACGAAATAACCGGTATCTGCAATGACAGCGCCAACACGACCGTCAAAAGCTGTGAGCGCTACAAAAATATGAGTTCGGAAGCCACCTAAGGTACTGTAGGCCATGACATACGAGCATCAGGTTGTGCACTATGTAGGAGTAACTCGGGCTTATGGTATACGTCGACAGAGGTGATACGGACGGCTTGAGGTTGTTCGGACATCTTGCTTGTTATCGGTAGTAGTGTTCCGGCAAGAAGTGTGCGAGGGAGAATGAAGAAAGGCTAGTAGTAATTGCGAATACGAGATTGGCAATCAGCTCTCAACGGAAACGAAGTTCGGTTGAGAAGAACTGGAGACGGGCTCGAGTTCAAAGGAAGTAGAGAGGAGAAGGTCGTGGAGTCAGACGGCGGTTAATTGACGTGAGTTACCGAGTGAACCTGTCTGGAGAGATGAGAGTACAGAATTGAAGAGAATAAAAATAAAAACAACATACCGAGCGCAGACAGACGCAGTACGCACGAGATCTAGCGCGAAGGAGGGATAAGTTGAGGGTAAGAAGAAAGTTGTTAATTTTATGTAATGACATTAACATTAAAATGTCACGTTACTATTACGCTTCTTGATTCCGTCTCTCATCCCTCTCTACTCCTCCTTCGCTGTCTGCTCCCTTCCTCTCCCTCTCCCATTTAGACCGTACTCGTTACCGTCTATCTTTGATGACAAAACTCGTTTTTGTCGTCAACCCATCACAACGACCTCGTGTCCTTGTGTCTTCGTTCTTCGGCTCTACTCGACGGTTTCACCCCTGCGTCTTCAACAACCTCACTCTTATTCGACTCAAGACCCTGTACCGACAGCGGGCGAACCTCGATTCCCCCGCTAGTGTGGCGACTCTCGTGTCCCCATCACTGTTCACTACCATTCCGAGTTCTCAGCATACCGTTTGGACATTTTCTGCTCGCTGTCGAACCAGTCACGCACACTCCGTCAAGATCGAGAAGAATGTCAATATAATGCCCTGTCAAGAAGGATGTCGAGGGATTCAATCCACCGCTGAAACCTTGCCTCACATCATGGGTTTCCACTCCTCCAAGCACTAGTACAACCAATTTGTGTTCTTTTTCCCCGACCGATCAAATACAGCTGCAACTAGCGAAGATTATCTGGCCTTTATATACTTCGACAAAGGCATTTACCAGGCATAGGGGCAGTGATTCTATGAGGGTGAGTGGTATTGGTTTGTTATTCATTTGTCTGCGTCCTGACTTTGTGAAACTATGAATCAAGACCACATCCCAATCAACTCGAGACTTACAAAGACGCTTTTGGAAAAACTGAACGCATTTATTGCTTTCAAAGCTAATGCCAGGGACTCTTCAGACACAGTGTGTAACCGTGCCATATCTTTAACTCTCCAATTGTCCTCACCCGCATGTATTCAGGCAAGACTACTGGAGCTAAGAAACTAGCCCAATTCTATATCAAACTGGTCGCCGGAGGCTCCTCTGACTCAATCCCTTTACCAGATGCCAACATCTCCTCAAGCCCTTTCCCTCCTTCCCTCTTATCTACCCTGTGCCTGCTGGCCTCCTTCCTGTGAACTCTACCCGTTCCATCCCACCCACCCTTCTCACCCTGCCGCTCCATCGATCTTCTCTTGCCTGAAAGAGGCCCAGAGAGGCTATGCCGATATGCGTGGTACCTGGACGCGTTGCTTCCTTAAATCTTCAGGCAAACACATCCTTGACTGCACCGAAACTGGTATCGCTCCCATCGAGATCGGTGAAGAGTTCGGTTCATGGACTCAATCCGTCTTTTCAATCGCTCGAGACAAACACGATTTGCTTGTCGAACTCAGTGCGATTCCAGGTCAAGCTGGTCCGTCTTACACCTTGTTGTTGCATTCTGTGTTGGCGATGTTCGGTACAACGTCGACTTTGTTAGTCACTCTCGTGAAGAGGTCATTGCACAAGTACGGGTTTGTGGCCCTGAGTGCGTATGAGGCGCTTTTGGGGCTGCTTTTGGGGCTGCAGCCTCTGTGGGAGGAGGTCGCGAGGCTGAGAGGGTCGGACGGGGAAGGAAGGAGAGTAATGAGTTTAGAGATGCGTTGCAGACAATAAAGAGTCTTTGTCTGAGGTTGTTCCCCGAGGTGTTGGCGGACGTGAAGCTACCGCCTTCTATGGCGTCAGCAAACAAGTTTGGGGATAGAAATACAGGATTAGCGGATACTACGACAAATGTAAGTGCATACATGATCATGATTGCTTTTTCTCTGTTTGAATTTGCTTTGTCGCTGATACAATGTCTTTTTTCCTTCTGGTAGACTGTCGCGTTCTTGAATCGCAATGTCGAGGTGTTTAGTGCTTCAACAGACGATCCTTTCTCCTTGGGTGACGGGAACCAGAAGATGGGCAAAGGTGTGCGAGTGGTGAAATCCGCAAAAACTGAAGTGACGCCTAATGTTCTGGAGCATTTTCACTCCTGCTGCGTCAGCTATCGCATCGAAACCTATTCCAGTGGCGACTCCCAAACCAGCTGCTACCAATGAATCAAGAGCGCCGCCCGCACCACCTCGTGCAGCAGCAGCCCCGCCTCCACCGCCTCCACCGCCATCTCCCCTGGCTGAACCAGAAGTGTCGATGTACAAAGCGAAGTATGCATTCCAAGGTGAAGAGGGTGAAATGTCCTTGAAGAAGGACGAACTGGTCGAAGTTATCAAGAAAGTTAATGACGGAAACGGCTGGTGGCTCATCAAGAAGGACGGCATCGAAGGATGGGCACCCAGCAACTACCTCGAACTTGTCCAACCTAAAGCTGCACCAGCGGCACCTCCGCCTCCACCTCAAGCACCAAAACATGCACCAGTAGCGGCTGCAGTGAAGCCTAAGCCGGTAGTACCGTCTGCAGTCACAGCCAACGCCAACGCTAAGCCTGTTTCTGTATCCCCTGGAATGGCCCCTGCGAATGGATCTGCGGCACCTTGGAAAAAGACTGCCAGTACTGCTTCTACATCTGCTGACGATTCGCCTGGATTGTCTAGGCCGTCGAGTGCTCTAGGAGGGAGACCTGTTGCGGCGAAACCGAAACCTCCTGCTGTCATGAATTTCTCCTGTCCTTGTCTCCTTTGTCTCGGAGTCCCTATCACTTTCCATAGTTACTTTTACTTTTTCATCATTTCCCATCATCACCTTCCATTTCTCATATCATCAGCTTCTCCTTCTATTATTACCATCAGCTTCTCCCTTGATTGATCTTTCCTTGTTTCCATTCTGTGATAGCTATCTCCATGGACACTTTACCTATTCATTACTTATCATTTATACCGATGGTCATTGTAGACACTTCTCCAGTCTGATCTCTTGTCTCTATACTGCATGAGTGTCCTGTACTATGTTGAGCTAGTCATCTTACTCACTTCCTCTCTTTTCTTGCCTTGGTTCTTGGTTGTATAGGCTGGTCCCCAGTTAAGTCATTGTCAATATATTGTCATTGTCCCTTGTCCCTGTGTATATGTGTGACTTGAGTGGTTTGGTGTGTTGGGCACTTGTGTCCTTGACACCTGCACCTGGACGGAAACCTGTCATAAAACATTGCTAATCACTATCCCCTACGTCTTTCTCATTATCATTACACTGTCGCTTTCTATCCTACCTCACATTCATCACTGCTGTATTCCTACCACATACACATTTCTTATTTCTCGTTTCGATTTTTGGTTCATTCTACTTTTCTTGGTTTATACTCTAGTACTGAGTTCACTTGTACCATAGCACTCATACAATAGCTACATATCCAAATAGATGTGATCGTTAGGATGGCGCACATGCTTTGCACATGGCTCGAAAGAAACGCGTCTTGACGCGTGCCAGTCCACCACTAATCTTCCTTTGTTCTTTGTCTCTTAGTTTCTACTACTTCCCGACCTTTGGTGTTTCTCTCCAGTGAGTATTTGTGCTGTTCTCTTACTATTATCACAGAACTTATGTCTCTCTGCTGGCATTGTGACAATAAATTCTGCCAGTACTATCAAACAAGTTCTTGTACGTGTCGAGTGATCTCTTTGTTATATTTAACTAAATTGCTAATTATTTTCTTTCATTTTTAGTATTTGACATGTCAAACCGCGAAGAAATGGAAGTCGACGATGAAGGAGGACCTCCCTCCCGCATGCATAGTAGCCATAGTAGTCTGGCCTCTAGTACTGAAGGAGGAACTGGTGGGGGAGGTCATGGCAGAAGTGAGAGTCGAATTGGGACCGGTGCGGTTGGTAGCGGGGGGTTGAAAAGCAGTGGAAGTAGAGGCAGGGTGTCGGGACAAGGTGTTGCGGGAGGAAGGTCGATTGATTCCATCCCTCCCGGCCAGTCACAGTCGGGCCAGTCAGACCAGCCAACCCAGTCCTGGAGTATATTTAATTTTCCGGCATTCGCATCTCTTGGAACTGGCAGCGACAAATCTGGAAGCCCTGGAACGGGACCTTCTTCACCGGAAATGGGCCGTGGTGGTGGACCGGGGATAGGAGGTAGCCCTAGTAGGACGGGTGGGGGTGGAAATTCCAGTGGAGGTGGACGTCAACCCAATAGTGGGTCTGGCATGGGTCGGGGTACCAGCCAGGCAGGTCAAGTTCGGGATACTGGCAGGGGTATGGGCAGGGGTACTGGCAGTAGTACGGGTACAAGTCGAGGTGCCAGCAGTACTAGTGCAGGTAGGGGTTGAGGTGCTGGTGGTACCAGCATGGGTATGGGTCGAGGTGCTAGCATTGTCCACACAGGTGTGGATATGGGTCAAGGCGCTGGTGGTGCTGGGAGTACCAGTACAGGTATGGGTCGAGGTGCTAGTACAGGTATGGGTCGAGGTGCTGGGAGTACCAGCACAGGTATGGGTCGAGGTGCTGGGAGTACCAGCACAGGTACATCGCAAAAAGGTCACAACTGGTATAACCCAATGATCACCGGAACTCGGGGCCTGATCACCGGGTGTCATGGCATATCACGCGGTGTCATGGGTATATCATGCTACGTCATCCATGATCTCGTTTTGTACATTTTGGCGATGTATGGGTCGAGGTGCTGGCGGCGCCAGCACAGGTACAGGTCCGGGTCCGGGTCCAGGTCAAGGTGCTGGTAGTACCAGCATGGGTATACATCAAATTGCAAGCAACCCTCCTACCGTTCAAAGTTGGTACACCAGTACTGGCGGGACAGACATGGGTCTAGGTGGGACAACAGGTGTAGGTGTGGGTCAAGTCAATGATGGGACAACACATACCGGTCAAGGTGGTAGTGGGAAAGATACGAGTACAGGTCAAAGCAGTGGCAGAAGAAGTCCAGTAGCTAGTGGATCGGCTATGGGTCAAGGTCATGGTCATGTCATCGTCGACAATGATGATGGACCAGCGAAATCTAAAAAGCGAAAGCGAGGGGGTGAAGATACTGGTGATAATACCCACTCAGCCCCAGGACCGTCTAACCCTGATGTTGCGACTCCTCGAAGGAATCCCACCAGGTCTGCTTTGAAGAAAAACAAGAAGCCCACCGACAGATACCATATCAAGACCAAAGATTTTCCAGAAAAGCTCAAAGGGCTCAAGGTTAGTTATGGTCATCTCATTTTTCTAGTGTATTGTTTACGACCCTTCGCCAGAATGCATTTCAGTTGCATCTCCGTTTACTGGTTGGTTTGCATTCCCAAAGTGAAGTACCGAAGGACCCACCACAGAGCGCCATCAATTCTTTCAATGCACGCTTCGACCAACCTCTCGAAAACTACCCCAAGATTGCTGTCGTTCCAGTGATTCCAGCCGGTCATACTGCCCTCCGAGAACGTGTAGTGTCCCTCCGTCGCGACCTGCCCAATACACGTAGCACGATTTCAAAGAACATTGGCAAGATCGACGAATCGATTATCGAAATGATCCTTGCTACTCTTGATCACAATCACTTTGATGCCTGGTGCCCCAACCTTGCTGATAATCCTCGTTCCGTCTACAATGTTGTCCATCAGGCTGTTGCTATTGAAACCTTCAAGCATGCTGCTGTTGGCTATGGCTATTCGTTTATCGGTGCTGTTGATTTAAAAGCAGCCCAGGACAACAAAACGCTTGCAGCACTGTATGACAACTATGTTTGGAGCTACTGGAAAAAGAGTTATGATAGGGAAAAGCGCAAACCAGGTGCCCACGCTGACAAGGTGAAGTATAATAAAGCTATACAACGTCGGTCAGATGTAAGATTATTCTATATCTTCATGTATATCTTCTGATGATGTTTTGTTCAGCTTGCTGAGCGGTGGACCAACTTTGTCCGTCAGTATGGCTTTCCAGTTTTTGCAAGAAAACTTGTCCGGGAACCGGCTGCCAATTCTGATGATGAAGACGATAATACCATTCTCACTAAGGAAGGACGTTCAGACCATATTACCAAGGTTTTGCGGGAGTTGGATAGAAGACAGAGGATGTGGGCAGAGAATCAATATGGGAAGAACTCGAAGAAAGCCCGAGAACAACATGACGCAGATCCACCGAGGCCTTCGAAAATGCCTGCACTCCCTGAAGATGTTCCAATTGACTGGTTCGATCCTCCCTTTTTCAATCAGTTGTCCGCTGCTTTCCGCGCTCGATACACATTTATGAAGCGTCCTGTTGCCATTCCTGGTGATTACAACAAAGTTTTCGAGCCGCACTGGAAGACTTTGAATGACGATGACTTCATGAGGGACTATGGTAATGCAGTTCTTGAGGGATATCTTCTTCCGACTCCAGAGGAGCTGGCAAACATGAAACAGGATGATGATGATGATGATGATGAGGGGCCAGAAGATGATAATGCACTCCTATTTGAGTTTCTTGCTGGTACACAGAAAGGTAAGGAGGCAGGAGAGAGAAAGGGATGGGCAAAGAGTAAAGGTAAAGGTAAAGCCAAAGGTAAAGCAAAGGCTGAGGAGGAGGAGGAGGAGGAGGAGGAGGAGGAGGGGGATGATGATTATACCCCGAGTGAGGATGAAGAACCTAGTGATGGACCTAGTCAAGATGTAGAAATGTCAGGTCATGAGGAGGCTGAGGACATGGAGACATAAATTTTCTTTTTCAATTTACCCTTTGACTTCTATTATCCCTGCATTAAAATCTCCAACTATTTACACTCATTTGCAATCCTGCATTACTCTTGAGCATTATTGTACCAAACTACTGATACTTTCCCTATATACTTTTGCTCATGAGTGGAAGTATGTTAATGAAAAGAAGAACATCCAAGTACCACTTTACAAGATGTCAATTGAGAATCTGGAAGCTGCGGATCAACACAATGAACTCTATACTAGTGTGTATAAGAAGGATTTTGATCAAACCTCTGAGACTACTGGACACAAGATTTGTACATATTTCATTTGTAATTCAGCCTCAGAGGGTGATATAAGTTCAAAAACTATTTTGCCAGATAGCCCTGATCATAAGCTTTCTGGAGATACCCAAACTTCAAGTATAAGAAAGGAGAAATTGAGTGACATGAATCCAACAAGTATTCACTTTCATTTTTTTCAGACTCCAACATATTTCATTTGTAACTCAGCCTCAGAGGGTGATAGAAGTTCAAAAACTTTTTTGCCAGATAGCCCTGCTCATGAGCTTTCTGGAGATACCCAGACTTCAAGTATAAAAAAGGCAAAATTGAGTGACATGAATCCAACAAGTATTCACTCCCATCACTTTCATTCTTTTTCTGACTCCGACATATTTTATTTGTAACTCAGCCTTAGAGGGTGGTATAAGTTCAAAAACTATTTTTGCCAGATAGCCCTGCTCATGAGCTTTCTGGAGATACCCAAACTTCAAGTATAAAAAAGGAGGAATTGAGTGACATGAATCCAATAAGTATTCACTCCCATCACTTTCATTCTTTTTCAGATTCCAACATATTTCATTTGTAACTCAGCCTTAGAGGGTGATATAAGTTCAAAAACTATTTTGCTAGATAGCCCTGCTTATGAGCTTTCTGGAGATACCCAAACTTCAAGTATAAAAAAGGTAAAATTGAGTGATATGAATCCAACAAGTATTCACTCCCATCACTTTCATTCTTTTTCTGACTCTGACATATTTCATTTGTAACTCAGCCTCAGAGGGTGATATAAGTTCAAAAACTATTTTGCCAGATAGCCCTGCTCATGAGCTTTCTGGAGATACCCAAACTTCAGGTATCAAAAAAGGCAAAATTGAGTGACATGAATCCAACAAATCCAACAAGTATTCACTTCTATCACCATATTTGTATAGTATTTTACACAGGCTGTAAGACCATATCATTTTTTCCAAGTTAGAATGATGCATTCAAACAGAATATATAATCAAGGATTCTCCATTGTGCAAAAATGATTAGCTTATTTGATATAATCCTGGCATACCTTATAAGAAAAAACCAGACCACCTACCCATAGCTATCTGGTATCATTAACCTGGATCCTCAAGACTAACTCTAAATGACATTTGATTTCTATGTTTTATGATTGACATACTTAGTTGCTTTATGTTCAATCTAATTATTTATTTCCTTTACTTGGTCATGATTCAGGAGAATAAAATGACATTACTGAAATATTGAATGAACTGAGCCTGAAGTCAATTTTAAATAGTATATTTACATTGAATAGATATAGAGAGAAAAGAAGAGGTAAACCTGAATAAAATAGCTATTTCCTACCTCTATTCAAAGACCAGCAGATGGCTAGAGTCTCTTGATCAATTCCATAAGTTCCAGCTGGTAGTTTATATGTAGCAAGATGGGTAATGATTTGGTTTGGTTCAATAATCAGTAATGTTGGATCAGATAAATCTGCTGCAACAAGCTCAGCATTTACTTGTGGCCAATTATGGTAAGGGCTTTTCACTTCATCATTTCTTGATAAACCATTATATAAGTGCATGAGAAAAAATGTTCTTTCAAAGCCATCAAGGGGAAGAGTCCAAATGGAATCAATAACCCCTGTATGTACTCTATCCTTAGTGGAGCTATAGAACTGAATAGCACTATTTCCTTGATGAGATCTATAGCAGCTATATACATGGCCTTCATAGGTAATTTGCATGGGATGATTTGCAAAAGGAGAGAGGATTAGAGAATTCTCAGGATGAGGAAATGCATTATATCTTCGCCATGGTTGTCCCTTTGCTTGCAGAAAGGTGAAAAGTAATTCATAATTGAAATTAGACAATCTTGGGCTTTTTGCGATAAGTACTGCCTCCTCGTAAGATGTGAGTGGTTGAGTGGAGGGTATTTGGCTTGGGTCTTTTTTTTTTGGCATGAGCAAGGTCATAAGTTGATTTGTAGCTGAATTATCTGTTTTTCCAATGGTGTCCGATGGATTCCAATCTTCCACGACGACATGTTTGACGTAGTATTGTGAAATCTAGGTCATCTTTCAGATAAAATCAGTAAAAATAAACATATAATTGAATGATAGAAGAGTACATACATATACGTCGGTTGGTTTGTATATTTTGCATTATGCCATTCATACGCTCTCCAGGAAATTCACTTAGAGCAGATAGAGGTCCCCAGTATTTAAGCAACTCGCCATTGTGTAATGCATAGTGATGATTAGGCTTGACTTTATAAGTTGGAAAAAGGTCCTTCAATCCTTTTCGATAACTGATATAATGTGTCATATACTGATCAGCTTTTGCATTTGAGGTTGAGAACATAGCAATAATATTGGTACAGACTACTAAGTCATAGAAGTTATGTAAAAGAGCTTTTGTGTAATCACTATCTGAAGGATGCCAGAAAGTGGGAATGATCAAAGGAAAGATGAATGAAAACAAAACCAAATATTCATCTGCTTTCAACCTTCCATGAGACTTTTCACCAAGATTGCTTGGTGGCCGGTGAATATGGGTAGGCAGTGTGACCTCATGAATGCATTTGCGGATAATTTCCAACTCTTTTGCATCAAATGAAAACTCTGAGTGATATTCAATCTCAGGGTAATAGGCATGATCCTCATCAATATTCATATTGTCCTCAGCATCAAGATAGATACTGCTTCCACTGATGATAGAAACAGATCTCCTTATAGATTGAGTAGGTGTAGAACTTTCTGTATTCACTGAACTTGAATCCTCACTATTCTGAGAACTTTCTTGGCTTTCTTGAGCTAACTCTTCAAGCTCAGAGTCAATTTCAAGTAAATCTTCCTCAGTATTGTCCTTTTCGTCCTCTGAACTTTCATCTTCATATTCCAATGGTATATCTTTACCAAAATTCCAGATTTCTCGGAGATGTTCCTGCATCAGGAAAAAATATTCGGCTACGACGACCCTCTGCCAAGATATCCAAGCGCTGGTAGGATGTCACCAAATCTCCGGGTGCTCGGTAGGCTGTCATAGTGTCCGTAGCATTAGAGTAAATAGAATGACATCTATATACACTCGGAAGGAGTTCTGTCTTGCTATGACAACATGGTAACTTTTTGTAAAATTGGATACAATTTTGTTCAGTGTTCTCTGAATAGGCCATCAAACTTCCTGGAAAAATCACTTTGCAAATGATTTATGAGCTCGACCTTCAAATGACGGAGGTCATATAGTCTTGAGGACTCGGGCAACCATGTCAAAAGTTATGAAATACATTATTTTTATTGAAGTATTGTTTATAAGAATATACAGCTATCTACGCAATTTCTTTCTCTTCGATGCTGGTTGTGACTGTGCTTCAGTAATAGTTCTAGTACGCTCAGACTCTGCTCTAGATATATCATAAAGATAACGTTGATACCGTAAAAGCAAGAAGTCACGACTATGTAGATAAGGATTAAGATAAAATGTCCTACATTCATCCAATATATTTTGGCTAGTCCACTTCGAGTTAACTATACGTCCAAAATCTGGAGATAAGTGGCATGTCTGTTGAATAGTATTGGCAAAAATGATACCGGAATGTTGCACATGTTGACGAGATGCATAGGAAATATTGTACATGCCCAGAGAGTCATTGTACTTTTGTAGAGGAGTGAACCAATCAACGAAAGCCAGTAAATGACGAGAGAATTCGAATGTGATTTCCGGTGGTAGTTTGAACAACAGACGTACACGAGCAATACTCAGGTCTTATTCAATTTGAAAGATTGTCAGCGCCAGTAGTTTATAATAAAATTTGAATGACATACTGTGATGCGGGCCCTTACTAAGTTGTGGTTTTCCGGTCTTTACAATTACAGTACTTGTCCGTGCAGGGACAGCAAGCTTCACTCCTTTTGCTGAGATAGAATTAGGAATAGCTCTCGTAGCATAGACAGTATCGACATTCTTTTCCGTCTCCAACTCGGCAACAATTGGCATACTGATTTTCAAGTTTTTCCAAACAGGAAAAATCAGATTGTCGAGATTTTCCGAGGGCAAAGAATTTTCATAAAGAAATCCACGTAGGTACCACAGAAACCAATCACCGCAGTGGTATACAGAGTCGATTTCTTGGAGTGTAGTTCGGGGATAAGCGGGCTTCTTGGCATATGTAATCAATACTTGGGTGTCGGCTTCCGAATCTGCATCAACGTTGTCATCATCATTACTCTCATCCCCCAGCACCTCCTCCAGTCCGTCCTCCTCCTCTTGGCTTTCTGAAACACGCAAAGTATCCGGATTAACCCACTGCAAAAAAGCATTGTGCCTCTGAACAGCTTCATGTCTAGCCAACCAGGTCGTCATCTGTGACCGGAAATTATGTTTATTTGTTGCACGATATGCAACCTTGGCCAAATCAATATGCAAACGTTCGGAAGACTCTGAGTTGAAGCCATCTGTTGTACCTCGGGAGCGAATACTTTCAGGGTAATGTGAAACATTATGAAGTTTGCTAATATTGAAGTGCTCACGTATCCCTAGCTCTTTGAAAATGTCCTTTTGTCCGTGAAAAGTACTCCAGGCAGCATCCATGGCCCGCAGTGATTCATCGGTATGAACCTCCCAATGTGCATAGTACATGAAATCCTCGAATGCACAGACAGCCTTCAAAACCCGTGTATCTGCGGCACCAGCCAACATCGAAGGGAATACTTTGGCCATTGCCCTGTACTCGTTACCGGTCCATTGTGTAACTTGTGAGATGCCTTTGGAGAATTGTCGTAGGGTGGGATGTGGAGTCATGGTGCGGAATCTGCTGTCTATTTCCTCCTTCCCTGAACTGATAGTAGCTCTGGACCAGTTGGATACATGATCACCGAACAGACCTTTGTGTAGTTGGTGGAGGAGGTCCGGTGTCATGCAATCGAAGATATTACAATGCGGCAGATTCCTCCAGAACGGATTGATGGGGCGAAGATTTTGTTCACGAAATGCTGTCGGCCCAAGACCCTGCGACTGGTCATGGAGTGTACCAATGGTTGTTTCCGGATTACGCAGTGCACTAAACACCAATTCTCCACGCCGTTTAGGATCAACTGTGCATTTCGGGCAGCTATTCTCCCTACAGCAACAGACAAGACATTGTTCGGGATAGTCTGCGATATATGCAGCAAGGAGCGGGAACACAAGGCGTTTGTAACCATCAGCGCATGTCATCCTCACTCCCTCGTGACCAGCTCGCTCAAGTGGCTCGAGGATTTTCTTCATACAGTCATGAAAGAGCTGGTGCCCCATCTGAGACCGTATTTTTTCCGAGAAACACCCGAGTTTGGAGGTTGGAATGTAACCGAGCAAAAGGAAAGCATGCGAAGAAGGTTTCCGTCTAATGCTTTTTTCGATATTCCCAATGCTGAGATATACTGGCCAGGCTTTCTTATCACCACTAAAAGTCGAGAGCTGGGTTTGGTCGGATGCGATTATTACAGGTGCAATGGTACCGTGGTCATTTGCGAGTTTTTCCTGCTCAACCGTGAGTTATCTGCACTTCTAGCTACGCAATTTACTCACTTGGACATCCCACCACCAATTACAGGTCCACATCTCACTGTATTCGCGATTTTTACGAGACTCGTCTCGAAAGTAGCGGATTGGAGTGTAGTGCTGGTGTCCACGAAATGCCGGATTTCCCATTATTTCCTTCACTACGTCTACTGGGTCCCGATGCCATAATTCAAGTATTTCAGTTTGGGGCTGACCGTTTGCGTCTTTAAGGTCACCCTGAACTTGGATTGGTGTACAATGGAATTGAGGGCCTCGTTCTAGAGTATCGACAAATTGAAGGAGGGATCTGTTGTTGTGAAAAGAGGGTGAGACATCATCTTTTATCTTTATGTTTTGTTAGACCAGACGCTACTACATTAACTGACCACATACCGTCTCCAGCTTGCAGAACTCATCGATTTTTTTCTGACTGACACCGGACGTCATTAACCAACGTGCTAGCTCCCACTCTTTCTCCGAGCGAAATGGAAACCAGGGATCCTTGCCTTCAGCCTGTCGTTTTTGATGCAACTCTTCAAAGCCAGTAAGAACTGGTTCTGCATTCAGAGGGGAACCAGCCGGACCGGGGAAGGGAACTGGATAGAGGTAATCCGTACTGGTATAGATAGACTTTTGATCGGTGGATTTGTCGTCTTCAATATCTTCAACACAGGCACGCTTGGCACTTTGCACTGTAGTAGTTCTGTTTCCGTTCCTTTCGTCTCCTTCGATATCGTTACTGTCATTTCCAATACTGAAGTCTATTGGGTCGAAAAGAACAGGAGCTGGTGAATCATTGTCGGAACTGTATGACTGCGTAAAATCAGCACTCAAGTCAGCAGCTCGTTGCTGGTCAATGTCGGAATCAGATTCATCGAACACTTCTTCATCCTTTTCTCGACAAAAGCGTGTCAGTGCAATGTGGGCTCGAAGGGCTTGGAAGCTGGAAGTGTATGTGTTGCAGTGTGCACATCTGGGCATGAAGAGTGTCTGTGGTATAGTCGGAGGCTATTTTTTTGTGGGACACCGAGCAGGGTCCCTTCCAATTTTCGGAAACCGACTCGGTACTCAAAACTGTGGTATAGTAGGAGGCTATACCAATTGACGACAAGTGGGACACTGAGCAGGGTCCCTTCCAATTTTCGGAAACCGACTCGGTACTCGAAATTTGCCATTTTCGCTTAATTTTTGCTGTTTCATCTTTTACTCTCTCTCTACCTTGTACACCTATGGCCCGTGGAGGAAGAAAACGCTCTCGTCCTTACACCACAGCCAGTGGTGATGAAGACCTTGAGGATAACAGAGAGCAAGACGAAGATACTGGGCAGATGGCAAAACGGACTCGTAACACAACAATTGCCAGTTACAGTCATCAACGTAGTATGTATGTTGTTCTTCTTAATGTCCGCTGGCACTGAAGTATGTTTAGAAAACATAGGAAATGGAAGCAATAATGATGCTACTGAAGTTGCTCATCTTCAACAGCAAGTACAGTTACTCCAACATCGTTTGAAAGGTATTGTTCTCAATGCTTCCGCCAAATGGGTTTGTTGACTAGGTGATTGTAGAGGCAGGTAGTGGCAGGAGTGACTTTTCAGGTGATAATGACCCAGAGAGTGAAGAAGAACCTGAGTTCAATCCGATACAATTCACGGCTGCTTCTGCGGTTTGGCCTTAGTTTTTTTACATCTCTATTTCTATCTTTCTGACTACCCCGCTGCAGATCACACCAATGCCAACCGTGACCGTCCCAACCCCTCCTCAAGTGAACCTGGATCATATCAATAGGAGACACAACCCGGCTCCGACCCAAACACCTCGAAATGCATATATGTCTTCTCCTATGCTTGATGATGAATCTGACGACAACAGTGAGGGACAAGTCCCTCAATTTCCGGTGCTCCGAGGTACTGTGCGACGGGGTACTGTACCACGTCAACACGAACAGATTGCTCAGGTAATGTCCGACTCTTAATTAATGTATACGTACTCATAAACTGTTACTACGTACACTAAGCAGACACCGACACCTCTTTCTAGGGCTACGCCTGCAGCTTCTGTGTGTCCGAGTTCTACTACCGGTACACCTTACATCACACCAACACCAACAGCTCCTCTTACATCAACACCTCCTGTTCGACAACCTAACACGGCCGCTACTTGTCTTCTATTTTCTCGGAATTATGTTCCGAGTGCAGGCAAGCCAAGGGCGAGTGATTATGACTCTGAAGGAAAAGCAATAATTTTGCGTGCGGCTGCATACTATGAAGCCAAAATTATTGGAGTAGGAGCTTTTCCAGACCGTGCAATGCAGATTGGATGGGCCAATAAGGCATTCAAGGATGGCTGTCGAGTTGCCGGCAAGGATTATGAACCGGACGACAGAGTTAGAACTATAGTGAGGCATTGCTACATTTTTTTTTTGACTTCCCGCTAACTTCTTTTGCAGATTCGGAATCGAGGTAGCCGTATCCGTGGAGATTTGCTAGGCCCTGTTAAAGAAACTGTCCAGGTCATGTATGGCTTCAGTTTAGACACCACCAAAAAGGCGAAACGGCATAATCTTCAGCTCTATGCAACCTTAATGGATGGGATGATGTTTGCGTACAAGGCACGTCTTTGATTCATATAAATGTCATTGGTTCTTAATATTCCTTCAGGTCATAAAACAACCGCCCGAGATGTTTGCAGAACATCCTATTTTCCAACAAATCCTTCGCCGTGTCATTTTTGGGAATCGCATGGAGTCTCGTGGTATTGTTTTCTCGCGCTTCTTTGATCCCGTGTCCCTTGAGACCATCGCTTTGTTTATGACACTGGTAGATGCTCTCGCGACTCTCTTACAACCATCATAGGACTAATATTCAATTTCTCCTAGATCAGGTACACCATTTCTTTATTCTCAACCGGCATCTACGTACAACCCGATAAACGTGATGGTTTCACCGAGCAAGAACACAAAAAATACTATGTTGAATATCTCCAGGCACTTCAAGAGTGGAACAGTTGTCATGAAGTCGTCGTGCTCAACATCCGTAAAAGAATGTACAAACGTGCACGGTGAGACCAATATAATCTAATTTTTATTCTCGCTTACATTCTGCTCAGTGAGAAATCTGGCATAGACGTTTCCGATTCCGCTGCTCTTGTGACAGAAGCTACCAAGGTACAAATGAAGCTTCAACTTGCAGATCGTACCGGTGATACAGACACAGAGGAGGAGGAGGATGATTATAGCGACAACGATACCACAAGACAGCCTTCAACAGGTAATGGGAGCTTGGTTAGTACTTCGGGTGAACGAGGCGCAGCGTAGTAGAAAATTTATATAATATTTAATGCGAGCCTTTTTCTATACAACGACAATTGTGCGACCCTAAAATTATATCTATTCGAATATGGTCTCCTTAGACTGTATCATACATGGACTTCAGGGTTTCCGGAGCCTACATATAATACACGGTAAACTCGGAGTCCATGGTCTCCTTAGACTCCTGTATCATACATGGACTTCAGGGTTTGCGTAGCCTAGATATAATACACGCTAAACTCTTTGAGTTATTGTGGGATGTGTAGGCTAACTGCCATGCGACGGAGATAGTGGCTAATGCTACGGGGTTCTATGGTGCACGGGATAAAGGGGGGGGGTTCCAATCCAGCTATTTCAGCTATTTCATCTACCGAGCTCCCGAAAGTAATTCTATTTTTTCCTGATGTGCAGTATCCCTTCTAACCAATTATGCATCATCCCAAGTACAACTTGATGCACAGGATCCCAATAAGGCAGATCATGAAGTGGTGTCCATCTGACACCATTTTCTGTTGCTAGCTTTTGTCGTTTAGTCTTAGTTTTAGCATTTTTCCAGGCTCTAGCATCTGATTTTACCTGTTCAGGGATTCTTGGGGGCAGTTTTCTAATGTGTCCAGATTGGAATGTAGGCAATTGCACCAAGAACAGAACTTATTAGCATTGTGAGCAAGAAAGCCAGACATTTTTCGCATGGCCTGTAAGTCTGCAATAAGAGGGAGAATGCCTATGCGTATTCTTCTTTCTTCCGGATGACGATAAGTTGGAAACTTTTTTCCTGGGTAGTAAAAAGAGTTTAAAACATCAACAGCAGGCTGTAAAATGTGTGATAATCCAACAACATCTGGACTAATGGGTCCTGGTGTCATTCCTAAGACAAATACATTTTCAGGCAAGTAGCGGATATCTGGTGGTAAATTCAGACAACAAAGAATAATTGCTCCAGTAGAAATTACTTTTCCAGCAATCTTGTTTGTAAATGGATTGAACCAGTCAAGATATAGGCTGAATGTAAGGTTGCCTTCTTCATGTGTGAAATTTCCTAATGGACCCGTCTTCCAAGCAGGACTATCCCAAACTCCATGCATTTCTCCTCCAGCAGGTGAAGTATGGTTATAGGATTTGGTGATAATATCCTCAATACCGGGTTGGGCAAGGAAAAACTTGAGCCAAGATTCAAATGATTGTGTAGAATATAGACGAACAGGAACTGTTTTATTGCCTTTTCTAGTCATACGAACAGCTGTTAATGTTTCACCACATGCTCTTGATCTCTGTGTTTCTTTCCATTCACATATGTTAGGAAAATCATGGAGAGAATTGTGATGAACAGACCTGTGCAACCTGAAGCCTTAACCACTGGGCTAAAAGGGCCACAATACCAGGGTACTGGTATTGGGGGCTGCACACTATATA
>ML179218.1:100384-121131 GCA_004369135.1 Dendrothele bispora CBS 962.96 | reverse complement strand
TACTTACTTATTTATGTACCTCAATCATCAGTCCCAACGAGATATGGACAACCTATGTGTTCGGTGCTATATAACTTTGAAGTTAACTTCCGAGTGACCGAGTCACTCACTCGTGCTCAAACGTGGGTTCTTTTGAGTCATATACTTACTTATGTATGTACCTCTTATAACCAAAATCGAACAGTTATACACATAGCATATACCCACAAAAGTCGTAACAAGTTATACGTTATCCCCACGCATGAAGCAGAGATAAAGAAAGGTTGTATGTATACAAAAAAATCCGAGCCCCGTGTATACTTATAGTGTTTCTTTATGTGCTATTAAAGCGGTAGGTAAAAAAACCGAGAAAAGAAGACGGAAGAAAAGGCAGGCTGAAACTCAAAGCGCTCAACCTTAGTGGAAATGGAAATGGAGACGGAGGATTGATTCGGTTGCTAGGTCTGAAATCTTTTCAAGAAAAAAAGAGAAAGGAAAGGAAATCAAGAGAGGTTCATTCAGCATGAGCGGGAGTTACAAAAGGCGGGTGACCATCAAAACGCAATAAAACAAAAAGGCGAGGGACAAAGGGACAAGTGAAGCGTGGAGGAAAAAGGCGATGATTGTGATTATAAGAGAAAACGGCTGAAGACGCTTTACATGTACGATAAGGCTAAGGAATAAGGAACGGAATCACAAATGGTCGAGAGGCTCGAGAGAAAGAAGAAACCAATTTCAAGGAGCGAAACCATATAATTCAAAAAATTACACATCAAGGGAATTATTGTAAAAAGGGGAAAAAGCTGTTACCCGGGGGGTAATATTCGTACGACAATGACGACCGGTGTTATTTCAAGAAAAAGAAGGACAGTGGAGGAGGGAGGGGCTCGAGGAGCCGTTGTTCGTAAGCCGAGACGAAGAGTAAAACGGAAAGAGGTCTCGAGGCCGAAGAACCTGATTCCTGATCCCCAGACGCAGTGAACATAGGTAGACGAGAAGGAGGAGACTCCCACAGACTATCGAACCAAGAAAAAAAGCCACCGAAGAGTGGACCAGGAACTTCGCCCTGCCGTAATAAATTGCCACGTCAGAACCGAAAAGGAAAAACAGAGAAAAAAGAAAAAAAAAAAAAAAAACGCGTGTGTCTCTCGACATTCTCAAGTCTTACTCACCTGTTACAGAAAGAAAAGGCTTAAAAAAGGTCTGCGTCCCTCAAACGCTGCTTGGTCGCTCGGTACTTGGCAAGAACAGCTTCAGCCTCTTCTCTCGTCATCCTATCACCAACAGCTGGAGCTCCACTCGACAAAGACGGATCGTTCTTCTTCAAGGCGTCGACCAAGCCATCCCGGGTGACAGCAGCAGATGGTGGTTTAGATCGAGCCAGGTGGGGAGTAATCTTCTGGAGAGGATAGTATTTGGTCTGCTTGAGTTGTTGTTTCTCCACATCGCCAGATCGATGAAAGTCGGCATTGTAGTAGAACATCGAGAAGCCAACGAAGAGTGTCATGCAGATAAGCACTCCGAGAATGGTGAACAGGCCTAATGAAATGGTCAGTTGTCCAGAACGAAACGGGACGAGACCACGTATCAAAAGACGTACCGACGAGGGCAGGGAAAGAAAGCGGTTTTCCGGAGACGGTCGACATTTCTTGAGGAAAGGATAGAGAAAGGCGGGAAAACTTGTGTCTTCAAAGGAATGGGTTGGATGCGATAGAAAGAATGCGAACCTCAGTGAAGGTGGGGAGTCCTGACCTGTGAAACGAAGAGCTTTATGTGGCAGTGGACTGAATTGAAGTTAATGTCGGGAGTCGGAGACGAACGTGATGATCGATCGTCATGATGACTTGTTTTTTTTTTTCAGGGCCGGCTAGAAGCCTCCAGTCGTGGAAAAGGTGACATGGTTTCCTTTTTTGCTTATCGCCGTCAAAGCTGTGTTTCATTCCTATCTATTGAAACGACATGCCGCTAAACGCAAATCTGTAGCATCAGGGTCGTACCCAGTACTCGTCACAGTGTTCGAAAGCCACCGAACGGCGGAAGAAGAAAACAAAACCAGTTCTGTATACATAAAAGGATTTGTACAAAAGGATTAACGAACGAGGGTCTACAGGTACTGCATCCAGGGATGTATCAAAAACCTGAGTGCCGTTGATAGCTTTGCTGATACCCGGTCAACCGAGATTGCGTCTGGTTCTTCTCCCTAAGCTCATTCCGCTCAGCCCTATCCCTCACACATCGTCTCTCACAGCCCGAAACATCCTCCTTCAGCTTCTTCAACTCCTGCGTCTGTCTGGCTAACTGTGCCTCCACGGTCACCAGCTTGTTCCTCCAGTTCTCTGCCTCCTGCGACTTCATTGCCACCTTTGCCTCCCAGTTTTTCTTCATATTAGCCACATATGAATCCACCTCGATCTCGTACTGGGTACCTCGGTCTTCAGCTTCCCTCGCCCGATCCGTCATCACCTCCAAAGCCCGACCTTGCAACTCCATTTCTCGCCTCAGCATCTGGTAGCGTTTTTTCACCGCCAGGAGTTCCCCATCTTTCATTTTCGATGCCGCCATCCACTTATTTATGTTTTCCTCGGCTGTGCCGAGCTTCTCTCGCAACCCACTCATTTCATCCCCGACCAGCTTCAACTGGACCCTACAACTCTCGCTGTTCGCTTTCTCCTTCTCAACATCCTTTTTCAACACATCAACCTGTTGCTCCAATTCTCGTTTCTCCAATCTTCGACTCTCCAACTTCTTATTCTTTTCCTTCAAGTCTATCTTGATCTCCCTCATCTCCTGCTCTAACGACTGGATACTCTCCACCTTGGTTTCGATTATCACCTTGTGATCGTCCGCCTGCTTCCTAGCATCTCCCAGCTGCCCACCAAGCACGTTAATCAACGATACCTTAACGGCAATATCATGCTCCATGAACGAGATCCTCTCTTCGAGTTGAGTCCGAGTTGTGTTCGTACTACTTTCTTCATCCTTCTTCTCCTTAGATCTCCCTCTCTTCCCTCTCCGTTTTCAACACAGCCTCCAACGCCTGGAGACGTTCTTCCCTCTCTTTAATCTGCTCTTTCAACCCCTCCCTTTCTTCCCTCTCCGTTTCCAACATAGCCTCCAATGCCTCCAACCGTCCCTCCCACTCCTTAATCTGCTCTTTCAACCCCTCCCTCTCTTTTCTCATCTCCGCCAGTTCCTTCTCCCTCTCTTCCATTTGCGTTTTCTCTAACAACGAAGAACGAAGTCTCTTGATCTTCACCCGATTCGAAGCAATTCCAGTCGATAACCGAGAATTGGTTTCTTCGAGTGAGGATCCTAAAATCTCGATGCGGACTCTTTGGGATTCGAGGATCTCGTCGTTCTCGTTCCGGTTCTGGGTCTGGGTCTGGGTCTGAGGCACGGAGGAAAGGAGAGTCGAAGGAACGGTAGTTAGTAAACCCTCCGAAGTGATTATACTCTGGGATAAAGACGAAATAAAAACGAAATTTCACCCCCGTCTCTTTCCGTCCGGCCAAAATATACATGAATAGAAGTCCCAAAACATACCTTCTCAGATGCGTCGACAACAACAACAACACTATCTTCATCCTTCCCATTATTATCACTGTTGTCATCGTCACCGATCATCAACGCCTTGTTTATCTCTTCAATCTCCATCCCATCCTTCTCTGCATCCTCACCTTCTTCTTCTCCTTCCCAGTCCTCGCTCTTAGCCACATGACGATTCACATCCAACATAGAAGACGAAGCCGAAGACAATCCCCGGTCATTCCGTAAGATCTCAAAAGACTCCTCCAACTCCGAGTCCAAAGGGCTACTTTGTCCATCTTGTCGGCTAGACGACCTCGAGTTCTCCTTCTCCTGGGAACACCAAAAAACCATCATCAAAACGTCAGCACGCGGACTTACATGTACACACATGCGTCAGGAGCCAAGACTCTCGAAGAAACCTCTCACCTCATACTCGTACTCGATCGAGTCTACATATTCAAGCTCGTAATCGGTACTGCGAAAACTCAAAGGTGAGCCAAAACTCGAGCTACATTGGAACTCGTCGTCGTTGAAGCTTTCCACGCTATGTTGGCTGCTTGACCGGCTGCTTGTCAAGCAACCAACCTGTCTGCTTCCCATGAGTTCGTGCCCCGTGTCACTAGCGCCTCCTTCGCCTTCCGAAGACGACCGACACGAATCCTGGGCAACATTTCCAACTCCTCCCGAGATATCGATCCCACAGACTTCAATATGTCAAAGGAACGGGAGGCTGGGCACGAGTGGTGGAAGGTTCCAGTTCAATTCTGAGTCACGTCTCTGCCTACATTCTTCGGAGTCGTGTCGCCGTGCCGTGCTGTTTGACCTAGACAGATCTTCAACCAATGTGCTGGCCGAGTCACGCGTTTCTCTTCCGCTAGTGCATATTTCTACCGATCCAACTTGGACGTCTTTCCACACTTATATACTGTACCATTTCGAAGTAATGTTCATCGATTTGGTAAAATTTGTCAAAAATAAATCCAAAAAAAATCTGAAAACTCGAGAAAAAATTAAAACCGGCCTCAGATTTTTTGGGCTGTGACTGTGACTGAACATTACTTCGAAATGGTACAGTAACTTGAAGTCGTGAAGCTGAAGGTTACTCGGAGCGCTGATGGTAAGTTGACGCTCGCTCACTTTCTTCCTCTGAGAACCTTACCTACCGATCAGAAACAATTCTATTCCTTTCCCCTAAAGTGTTTATCAGGTTGTCTCGCGACTCTAAACACAACTTCAGAGGTTGTTTTGTCAGCTAGATCGATTGGCACACCGTAGATTCTCTTGCTCTCTTGAATCAGACCTAAGCAAGAGTTGGAGCAATCCCGTGTTGGGTTGACCTTCAGTTGGTGAGTGTCGAAGAATTTTCGGGTTATTGGTCGCCTTCCGTTCCTACTGTTTCCTACTTTCTTTCTCACACCCTATAATAATCCTTCTTTCACAGTAACATCATCCAATCCTTTTCTAGGTCAGCACATCGATCATTCTCTTGCTCTCATCAGCGTCAGCTCTATTAACCCAACGTTTTATGACATCATTCATCAGTCTCATCTCTTTGGAACGACTCTCAAACTCCGGGATAACGAGTATTAGGTTTGAAATTGTTCGATCAAGGTGATTAGGGGCTCTGGGAGTTCTCAGAGTGACATTCTAGCGACTCTAGCTCTGGACCCAGGTTCGCCTATATCCAAGCCTCTGTTCACGTCTGGTCCGACAAAAGTCACTGACATCGAACGCTGTGACTCTTCTATGGAACGGATTTGCCCTTCTTGCAAGACACCAAACGACTCGCTGAACCTCATTACTGCTGTTGTCCCAAATTCTGGCAATGGTAGGCAGTCCTTCCCCTTCTCTTACTTTCCAAGGTCTGATTCTCATGGCCTACAGGGATCCCTCACTCTCGCGAAGACGGAAACCTTCACATATCCTAACCTCAAACTCGAAATTACGGTCTCCTCACCGACAAATGGGATCCTGAAGCTATACAACCAGCTCTTGGAGACGCTGAAACTCTCTTCAACCCTGAACTTTACCCTCTGGTTACGTCACCGAGCCTCTCGGTAATTGGGCTATCACATCAGATGAGTTATATGTGGACGCAATGGGTGTGGCCGATTCGAGGTTGAGGGGTGTTCAAAGGCTGTCAGAGCTGTGGACGTAGTATCTTCGTAAGCACCCAACCGCCGCGGCCGGTCCACGGCGGCTACTGCTATTCTGATCCTAAACTGATATTTTTTCTTTGAGCCGTCGTTTTCCCGAACTTCATCCACAAGGGCTTTACATTATTGGAAAGAAGGAAGCACAACCGAACAAGAGGCTCACAGGTTAGCTTACAAAGTCTCCTTCCAACCGATTTTCTTTCACAGGTTCTAGATCTTTCGTAACAACTCTTCAACCTCTGATTAAACTAACATACTTATTTAAAGTGTCGATGAAAAAAGATACCGAAAAACTTTTTTATTCATTCGCTTCCTTTTTTGGGGCCCTTGGGGTGTTCTCTATTTTTTTTGTTTCCCCTGATCGTTAAACTTGGTACTGCAACATATCATATATATGACGAAGTAGTTTTCCTTGTTGAAATCATTTACGGCTTTCATTACATGAAGGCCCTGCAATCCAGGATAACTGGATAGTGGAAGTCAATATTGTATAAGTGTCAAATGTACTCTGTATCGAACATACTACTGTATTGAATACTTTGAGTGTCGAAGTGTATTTTCATAAATTCAGCACAAGTGCTGAGTCTCAGATTGAATATCAAGTTTAACCTCGTATGCACGTTGAAGATATGAAATTGTCCAATTTGGGGGGGAAAGGTGTTGTTATCCAACAGAAACAGTCAATATGAAGAGGTATCAGATGGGGGTTATGGGTGTGTATGCTGGCATGATGTACGTAAGATAGGGAACGATATACCATGGGAACATCACGCTGTATCAACCTATGTAGAACGTCCATTCCATTTGCATCAGTGTCTAGAACAGATGTTGATGTAAGTAGGAACAGCAGTTTGCATGACTGCTGTCAAAAGTAGACAGTATAAATCCAAGTCCTTACACGTGTTGTGCATGTACAGCTTTGTGTTCCTACCACTAGGTGTGTAGCTTGTCCCTCTCCCTTTCCTCTGGCCTCCTTTCTGAGAACTAATTGAACTAATTCTCCTGTGTCCAGCTTCCAAATATACATCCTATTAGTATTTGTACCATGCGTCTTCTTAACACCAAGACCTTCGAGGTCAAAGAATTCCTCACCGATATCCCCACTTTTGCTATTCTCTCGCATACATGGGAGAAGGACGAGGTCACGTTCCAAGACATCCAGAATCTTGAGAATGCCGAAAAGAAAGCAGGCTGGTCCAAGGTCTGGCATGCTTGCATTTATGTCCAACAATACAAGTATAATTGGATCTGGATCGATACCTGCTGCATCGACAAGTCCAGTAGCGCCGAGCTCTCTGAAGCGCTCAACTCGATGTACCAGTACTACGGGGACGGCCGGGTCTGCATTGCTTACTTGAGTGATGTCTCATGCGAGAAGAATACTGGGGAATTGAAGAAGAGTCGCTGGTTCAAGAGGGGGTGGACACTTCAGGAGTTAATTGCACCTCGCTACATGGTCTTTTTGGATGAGAATTGGAACAAGATTGGTACTCGATACAGCATGCGGAATGTCATCTCTGAAGTCACTTCCATTCCGATTGATATTTTTGAGGAGCCAGGAAAGATAGATGGCTACAGTATTGCACAGAAAATGGCATGGGCTGCATCTAGGAAAACAACAAGACCGGAAGACATGGCATATTGCCTCATGGGGCTTTTTGGGGTGAATATGCCACCAATTTATGGGGAGGGGGGACCAAAAGCATTTATGCGATTGCAACAGGAGGTTATCAAGTACTCAGAGGATCGTAGTATCTTTGCCTGGGCAGCATCCAAGAATTCACAGCCAGAGAGGGGACTATTTGCAAGCTCCCCATTGGAGTTTGCATCATCTGGACATGTTGGTGTATCCAAATCAGAGAAGCTTGGTGATAAGTCATCCTTTTCTTTCAGCAACAATGGTCTGCATATCCATCTTCCTCTCCAACTCCAACCAGATCTAGGGGAAGACATATTTCTTGCTTCACTGGATTGTCAAGCAGGCAACAAATACATTGGAATTTATCTCAAAAAAAAGGAACATCACTATGTTCGACTGTGTCGATATTTTCCACTTCCCCACCTTGACAAGCCTTTGGGAGAGTTGCAGGAAGTCATAGTGAAGGAGAGCACCATCCCTCGGCAGCGGAACAAAAATGAGAATGACGAGATTCCCGTTGAATTCAAACTTGATCATTCACAAATCACTCTTCTTGGTGAGGTTTGCAATGAGCATGACCAGAATCCTCGCAGTCTACAGTCCTTGTTATTTCGTTATAATTCAGACCGTTATCTCAGATTTCGGACCAAAAAAGGAGACGAATTTACTGTCAATCTGTGGACTTCATTGGATGTCAGCATTCCTATTCGAATTCTACGAGTGCAATTCTTCATCAACAATCGTTACATCAATCTTGTCGACCTTTATCAAGACAGTGTTCTATTGCGTGTTGAAGACAGTAATGCTCTGGTGTCTTGTTTCATACACATGACTGGAGAATCCTCATGGACACATATTATTGAATTAAATTACATCCCCTCATCTAGTGCCCAATTCAAGCTCTACCATCAGATAGACGAATTCAAAAGCTCACCACATGCTTTGGATTCAACAAGTATGAATTTCATGCTTGACACTACATCCATCTCCCACTACAAATATGGTCACTCAGCTGTCCCATTCAATCTTCTTTGCAGTGAGGAAGGGGGAAGGGTATACGGGACACTCTCAGACCTTGGCAAACGAAATGATATCCATTGTGTCCTTGCATATGAATACGAGGAAAATCCAAAGAATACAAGAGGCTTCTCCACTCCGGAGTCCGCCAAAAGATATGCCTTTGTAGTGCTGGGCCTACATACTGAATCTGAAGGTGACATACCCTGGATAGATGTCATTCTTTCATCTGAAAAGCCTCCAATCTCTGACATATGGGAATGTTATCTCCCTTTAGGCTCAAGGTATGGATGCAGAAACAAGCAGAATGTGACAACGTCACTCCGGTATGACGATTCTTACAATTTCACTGTGGAAAAGAAGACATCGGGACTTGTTTGGTATCATGTCATTGTTACGAAGGTCAATAATCGCTTTGGACATGCAATGGAGTTCTGTCCGAATCAGGAAAATCCCTGGAGTCAATATTATGCAATGACATTCAGTATATAGTGTAATAGACAGTTTGCGAGACACACACTGTGTGTGATTGTCATTGCGCAAATCACACCATGTGATATTTTTATTGCGTGCAAACAGCCTTGCTCCACCGCCAAAAATTCAATATTTTCGCGTAAATCTCACACAGAAATCTTTTTCGGTGGTAAATTGGCTGTGGGGCAGTGTGGGGCTCGCAATGAAAATATCACATGGTGTGTTTTACGCAACAAAAATCACACACAGTGTGTGTCTCGCAAACTGTCTAATGTCAAATAAAATGTCAAAATTATCAACTTTACGCAAATTATGCCCGTTACGCACGTCCCCTTATAACATTGCATAATTTTTGAATAATATTGAAGATGACTGACATTTATCTCATTACAAAAGCAACGGTCTATCACATATATATCAAAAATATCTCGCAATTTGGGCTCTAAACTGCATAATAGATAGCATTTCCTCAACTAATAGTAAGATAATAGACAATATTTACAATCAGATACACGTATTGGATACACGATGCTCGCAAAAATACACATATATATAGAAAGGGTACAATACGGTCTCTGTTTTTCCATTCCATAGCCTCATCGTTAACGCTGGATTAGGTTCCCATGTTGTAAGACCTAGAGTAGAAGTAGGTGAGATGGGTTGTGGACATAAAAAGGGGGCACGCGTTACCGGATTATTCCATCACCTAATGGAAGCTTGAGTTTGGGAAAGGAGTGAAGGTTGAACATTAATGAGTGTAGACGCGCGTTGTTTCAAGCTATAAGAGCATAAAAGAATATCAGAGACTTGACGAAAAATAATAGTCAAACACATGTACCAATTGGCAATGACCCAAAATTACAGAAAGAACAAAGTCGTTATGTGATGTATCCGGCCCTACTTTTAGTCAAAAAAAGCTGTCCATAGGTAGAAATGAGTGCGTTGTCCATGGGTTAAAAATTGCTATCAACGTACCATGCTCTCCACACTGAAGGCAGTGGGTGCTATCCGGGGAAACTCGAAGACAAAAACCCAGCATGTGGGGAGGGGAAAATTGGAGTCGTTGAGGAGTGGGGTGTGAGGAGCAGGGTGTGAGGAGCAGGTGTGACAAGAAATCCAGTGGCAACGCTCGAGGGGTGAAATGTGGCAGTAGAACGAGTCGACACAGAGGCTAGAGAGTTGGTTTAGAAGAAAAGAAAAGATGGTTAGTTGAATTCAAGGCAGACGGACATACATGTCAGATAAGCATACCACAGACAATGGCTTGTATCCTAAACAGAAGGCAATGTGATTAATAAAAAGTCGGGGAGCTTGAAGCTTAGAGCAACTTGAATAGCGGTGGCATTGAGGGAGAGAAGATGGTTGAAGGAGAGAAGATGGTTGAAGTTCCGAACTTCGTTGTTTGTTGATTGTTCACGTGTTGTGCTTACTAAGAGCTGTACAGCTGTACACCGGCAATGCGGCATGAAAACATGTGCACGTGACCTACTTGTCAGTGCACGGGCTCACTGTCAGTTCTGCCAGGTTCTGCCGCTCTACTATTAAATGTGCCGCTCTTTTTCGACACACAAAAATAATTGAGTTTATAAAACAGGCCAACAGCCAGTTCAAGTTAAATGTGGACCATAAGCTCTTCGGAATGATACATGGTCATTTCATTTATTGTATATACTAATTAAATTTAAGGAGTCCAAGTATGTACTAGATACAAAATCATTGGATACACATTGCCATCAATTCTGTACAAACTTCTATTGAGAATGAGCCCGGACAGCAACATTAGAGCTGTGTGAGTTGAACAATAAGTTGCATGTAAGTAGTATGGAAAATATTTCAATAAGTTTATCCTTCATTATTCCTCATCCTATCCCTTGTTATGCTATATTATTGTGATTACTATATTTTTGCATAAGATTGAGTAATCGTGCATTTATTGCCTTATATGTTGATAAGGTTGTACAACATATTGACCTAGTTATTCAATATTATCAATAAAGATTACTTTTATGCCACAAATGCATAATATTGACTCTAGGGATTTTCCTGCGGCGGCCTCAGTGGATATCATTACTTACAACAATGTATGTATTGAAGGAAGGGTGATCAACACCACAGGAGACCTGGCTTGTCCAGGTATTATACCTTGGTTCTTATCTCTCGATTGTTATTATCATTTACCTTTCTTCATTGTCCTAATCCCTCGATCTTATAGCTTACCGATTTCGAGTTCTTGTTCTATTCCACATATATACTTACACTGGACTTTTACACCCTCAGTCTTTTTGACCTATACTTGTCGTCAAGCTGAGGGTGAGTAGTTTCTCTTCACCTACCTTACGAGCCTATACTAATCTTATCTTACTCTACAGTTATTTACAACGTGCTCATTTCACAGGTATATACTTTATTAATAGAGTCTTTTTGACCTATACTCGTGGTCAAGCTGAGGTTATTTACAACATGCTCATTTCACAGTATGAATGTGATACACACACCGGGGGCAATAGCCGACCCGGCTGGAGTTGTGCTGGGTAAGACAAAGCATGCACCCAGCACGATACCCAGCACGGCACCCAGCATGAAACCCGGCATACACAAGACCCTTTCACATAAATGACGAAATAATGCTATTGGTTGCTGGTATGTCCTTTATGCTAGGTCTCGTGCTGGGTGCCGTGCTGGGTTTCATGCTGGGTCTTACCCAGCACGATTACAGCCAGGTCGGCTATTGCCCCCGGTGACAATTGAGGTCAAACAAAATATTTACCTGAGACCAACTTTAGCCGGACCAGTCCTTCTAATTGATTACCAGTCCTGATTTGTCCGTCAACTCTGATAACTTCTAAATGTACGATCCTGCAATATCCTGCAATCTAGTACATATGCTTGACTGATACCCCAGCAGCCAGTTGAAGGCCTGATCCGACAGAATTCTGTCTGATTCGGCCTGGTATGCCAGTTGCGATTTTTGCGACATAAGCATTTGTTACAAGCATTGTGTATATACGATTCCAGTTCAGCTAAATGTACTTCTGCTACTGAACCAAAGCTATTGTACAACCTTATTTGATTATGCATCTATTGATTGCAGTGAACGTCAACAGTGGATGAATACACGTCTCTATTTTTTGAACATCATAAACGTACGCACCTGCACCTGGACATAAATACTAGAACCAATCAATCATGCGACTCTCCACATCCACATCGGGCCTGCATATCGACGACAGATTAGATGCGTCCAAAAGGTTTAATAATAACAATGATAAATGGCAAGCATACTTACCAACAGGATCCCCATTCTCATGCCTCACACTCGTCCACATTCCCACCGCTCCAAGCCCAGATCCAATCCCACCAATCTGCACCGCTTCCAAAACCCATCGATCGCGTCCTTGGAGGTTATCCCTGCTTATCTATAAAATGTTCAAAAAAGACAGAACAGAACAGGGTGGACTTTTGCATTGAGCAGTCGACCGGAAAAAAAAAACGGAACTATAACAAAAGGTTTTTGTGGGGGAGGGATTGTAGCTTACCATACTCCATTGAACAATACCACCACTTATCATACTAGCTGTCCCTCTAATTGTTCGTTCGGATTGTACACCGGGTTGTTCGTCAGAGAAGTGAATGACGGGTAAAGCATAGACCAAGGAATCCATTACATCCTCATACTTCTCCTCTTCCTTTACAAATGCAGATTCAGTCTGAGCGTCAGGCATTTTGTCCGTCTCTTGCAGAGCAGAAGACACAAAGGGCCTAGGTGTCGAGGATGGTCTTGACGATGACATAGGCTCAGGTGGTACAGTAATCGAAGAAGAAGAATCGGACCGATGAACCCGGGAATAACCTGTAATCCGCAATCTCATCGAGGAAACTTGGCAATTCTCCAACATATCATAGTTGAACTGATCTGAAACCGCGCACGTCATATTTAGCTATGTGTTCCAAGCTCGAGGGAGGGGGGAGAAGGTAGGGAGAAGGTGCAATGAGCAGTGGGATCACGTACAAAGGAGTTGTGGATTCTCTATCGAACAGGTTGCACGACTAATAAAAAGCGCATCAGCTGCCCAGTACAACTGTGTATAAACAAACACAGTGAATTACGCACGTCCAAGTCCCTTCTACTCCCGCCCAGTCCCATCCTTCTGTATAAGGTTGGTCGGACGTTCCCAACGCTTCTTCAATCTCACTACCTCCATCCACACCCAACCACCTCTCCTTCGTCCCTTCCCCATCCCAAAACCCTGGCGCCGACCCCATCCTCAACGCATTCAAACCACGCTTCCCTTCACTATCATCATCATCCCCAACATCAACCCCATCTACCTTTTCGAGAAACTCATCCACATCCCTCTCAGCAGACTCATACGTAAAAAAAGGCCACACCTTAGGTCCCCCATCAAACACGATCATCATGCCTCCATCATTATCAGCCTCCAGCGATTCTCTCAAATCTGTTTCAACCACCATCCGTGCAGCGGAGAGAAAGGGGTAGTCCGGAACGAGCAAATGAGGTTCTTTTGGTTGAGAGGAATCAAGAACGGATGACGATGATGATGATGACAACGACGACGATGCTGGACATGGAAGAAACGGACCCCAGCATTTGGACGCGGAAGGATAGAGTATATCGTAGACACGGAGACGTGCGACGACGCGAGTCAGTTCCTCTTGTTTGTCTGGACTGATATAATTATTGGTATTTGTTGGGGTTGTAACCGCCTGGTGTGGCCAAAAGCCAGTCTGTAGGACAAGCCGATAGAACTGTTGTCCAACGTTGGTGACCTCCCATTTCACGAGGTCACTAACACTGGCGACGGCGGCGACGGTAGGGGTGGGGTTATGTGATTTCTCCATCAGTCTATCAACTAACGGTTTTGGAAACCCATCTGTAAGCAGTTTGTCTAACCAATCAAGGTTGAGAGATGGACGACAAGGCTGATCAGGGAATACTGGAATCGGAGCAGTTGCCAGTTCCAAAAGCGTGAAAATGTATTCATCAATATTCTGCGCATAATTGAGTGTTAACACAAGAAACAATACTAGAAACATATGGAGGCAAACGCACCTCAGAAAGGTCCAGCGTCTTTAACTGCTTTTGCAACGAAATGACAGTAACAACTCTTTTTTTCCAATCAAACTCCCCCTCTTCAGGTATATCCTTTCTTTTCAAAAACTTCGCTATGACCTTCTGAGGGACAAAAGGCGAATCTAGTATCGACAAGTAAACTTCCCTCCAAATCGTAGTGTCGGAAGAGTTATCGATTAGGTCTTTCAACCCTTTACAAGTTTGAGAAATGGTTGAAATAGACCGGTATGTTGAATTCTGCGTGTCGCCTGCGTGCCTGCGTGCCCCTGCGTGCCCCTGCGTGCCACCTTCTTTTAATCAATTAATGAGATTTGAAATTCAATTTGAGGTCTCCCACGCGTTGTCAAGGACCAGGAACTGTCCCAAAGTAAGTTTACCTTGAACCAGATGCATAAATACAATATCGTTGTAATACAGGACCACTGCTCTTCTTAATCTCTGGACTTGAACGATGATTCATTTTACATTGTACATGCCCCGTCGTTTATTGATGATTTTGTGAGAATTTTAACTCCACCTGCGGGTATGGCCATTTGGGATCCAAATTGATGGCATTAGAGCCGTGGTATATAAGGCCTCTTGTGGCCGTTTCAATTCTTTTTCACGCATATGACTTGCCCCCACTTTTGTCAAGTTGCAGTGCGCTTTGTCTGTCGGAAAAAATAGTTAATTTAGTACCTTATACATACTTTTTTTTTCGGGTTTATAGACATCCTCATGCAAAAAATAAACTTGAATCTGAGCCATCCGATAAATCCAAGTGACACAGGGTCACAATCTGGCAATGGTATGTGGCATGAAGTTTCTAACTATGTAGCCTGCTCAGATACTTGTTGTAGGTTCATTCAGGCTTCAAGGCAATGCTCAAATCACAAATGGTACGCCTTTTGATCACTCGGGATATTATTTCCTCCTAAACTTCATGTAGATTCTGAACAGTACATGGCTATGCAACAGCACTTATCCAGAGTACTATTACTCTTCCACAAAATAGTACACTTGAATTTTTTTTGAACATTCATGTATGTTGATCGCTTCCAAATCACCAGCTACAAACACCAAAACTTCAAACAACAGCAAGCCTTTGATTTCTCAGCAGATCCCTATGTATGAACAAGGTTTGTAATTGGCTTTAATAACACAAGTGAACAACTTGCTCACCATCTATTTAGACAAACCTGTTGCATCTGGGCCGGTTTCATCAAATGATGGAAAAGTGATGAACACTTATGGAACAGCCAACTCTGCCCAAAACTCAGATCCTATGAGGTTGTCCTTGGATGACTCGAATACTGATGTCATTCAAATTCAACTCTACTGTCAAGGTTTAAATCATCTTAAAATTAGAACCAATATTTTTTTTACTCTGTACTGCTGAGAACCCCTGCTACACAGACCTGTTCTCTTTCTTTTCTCCCGCGAGTGAACTCAGTAGGCTCAACGACCGTCAAAATATCAGGTTCAGCCGTAAGTTACGCTAAAACTTTCTCCACATTTCACATTCGCAGTAGCTAATGCTTGAACAGCTCGACATGATCCTAAAGTACACGATTCATATGTCAATTCTAACCACGCCTTCGTCATTCTGAAACTGCGTAAGTTACTTTAGGAATGGAGCTCGCGACCAATATCTATAGCTTAAAAAAATCAGATGAAGTATTGCCCAGTGTATCCCCGGTAATACTCGGCACTTATAGATTTTTACTAGTAATGCCAGGGTGTTTGCAATGAAACTGGCAAGGAGGTTTTAAACCTCGCGTCTTAGTTAAAAACTGACATTTTTGACAAGCAATTTCAACTTCACCGACAGACTCGCTTAGTACATCCTCGGATTACGTTTTCAACTTCGCCTACAGGCAATAAACAGACATGTAACGGTTCACTGTCCATCCATCAATAATGCTCCGGAAGCGGGAGATCCGTCTTTTCTATATCGTTTCTGTAGCCCCAAGCACACTCAAACTAATTGGGACTGAACGGGCCGAAAATGGCCGAAAATGGCCGAAGAAAAGCCGAACTTTTTCATTTGTTCCGCCCTTTTCGGCCATTTTCGGCGCGTCCCAGTTTCAGTGTGCTTAGGGCTACCTATCAGAAACGGCGCATTTTCCTTTTTAAGTAACTAAAAATGGTGACCATTTTTAGTTTAAGATACAGTTGACTTCAAAGGAACAGGCCAATTATTTGGGGAGGAGGAGGGTGAGTTTTCAACTTGGGAAAGGACGTTGCGGATCTCTACCGAGAAACAGGAAGGTTTTAAACGAAGGAAGATAAATGATCCCTTTCCCGGCTGACGCAGCCGTCTCTGGAACGAGAGCCCTTAATGTCATAGTGCAGGTTTTAAGTTAAATCTGGACAAATTTACCTTACCGAACGTGCAAATGGTGGAGCAGAAATGGATCCGCAGTCTAAATGTAACTAACCAGCACAAACAAAGAGTTCCGATACCTGTCAAACATGAATACATGGGTCTTGTGGCTCGTGCACTAATAACTGTGTCGTCTCTGGAACGCTCGTTCCATTAGATTGGGAGCATCAGTAAAGCCAGTTTTCTTGCAGTGCCATCTAGTAAAAGAATCTATCATCCTGTGTTAAAGTGGCTCAGTCCTCCTGCCTCAGTAGCTAGCATATGCTATGCCTTAGAAGAACCTAAGAGCATAAGCGTACTGATTCTTCCGTCAGGGTACTACCGGTGCACTACTCTTTACTGTCCCAAGAGTGTGCAAACGGACGCTGTCGGGAGCAAGATGCTGAGGGTGATTACAGTAAGGAGCGTGAAGGTGGGCTCTATGAGCTTGCTTAAGACCAGGTTAGATAAGTATTGCCTAGCGGACTCAGATAAAGGCCACCGCACTTAAGACGCACAGTGGGACGCACGGACGCACGGCCACCGACACGTGGACGCACGGTCACTTTAAAAAATAAAGCAAAAGGGACAATTGGCCCTTCAGAAAAAAGTTTCATAATCAGAATCTTCGTAATCTATCGTACGTCATAGTTCTATATAGTTTTTAACATAACTAACTCGGGACGCTTTAAACATTTATCGCACGTCTAATTAAACCGCCGTGCGTCTAAAAAGCAAACTGTGCGTCCAGTACACTAGGACGCACAGTGGGACGCACGGTGGACGCACGGTGGACGCACAGCGGACGCACAGCGGACGTCCAGTGTATTTACCTGTGTTAAGACACATAAAACACAAGAATCTGGGTACTGAGCATAAATGTCGACGAGGAAATTCATTATCGTTAACGGTGCGTACGCCGTAAAACATTTATTTACACATTGAACATCTCCGATAGACAATGGCAGATATCTTCTAACGGAGCTACAGTCTTGGAGTTTATCTCAGTGAGTTGTTATTAGTGCGTTACTTTCTACTGAGAAGAACCTGTGAAATACCGTATCAGAGACAGATAAGTAAAGAGCTCCATGAATATGAATTATATGAATCATCGTAACAAAAGTAATGAAACACGACTCGAAGATGGATGAGTAATTATCTGTAGACAGTCGTGACAATTTAATTGTACTAATAAAGTGTCTCGGGTGATATTCGAAACGTGACCGTCAAGTCTTACCAAAATAAGTACCTTTTTGACTCCAAATAACACAAAATAGAATTAGTTCCTAACTATAAAAAAACGGTGAAGACCGCTGATGCTCAGCCAATATTACATAGGAAGTTACATAAACTTACGAGTTAGAGTCTCTTGACTGACAACTAAAGTTACAATCAGTATTTTTCTAATTTGAAAAATCAGACAAAAAATCTACAGTGCTGGACTGGATTTTCGTTATGTGGGAACGGATTGGATCCGTTGGACAACCCCTCACTGTCGCTAGCACGCTACCTTGGACTGGGAAATTCGGAGCTCTCATCACGCTGATCAGCTATATTCGGATATAGTCTGACACTAAGCACGCTTATTGCTATCGGTGTCTATGCTCCTTGGTCCTTGGATCACAACCGCTGAGTCTGATGTTCGGATCTTCGATCTTCTCACTTTGATCATACCTTTGGTTCCTCTTAGCGTTATATCTGTCGGAAGCCTCGACTCAGCTGTTGCTCTCACCACGCTTATTCGTTCAGCAGCGGATGGTCCTTTCATCCTAGTTATCTTGTTACACAGGATACTGTTGATTCTAACCTAAGATTGATCATGACTACCAATATGTTCCATATATATGATATTTCATTTCCTCATATGAGGATCGTCGTTATTACGGAGGAGGAGAGGCGATGGATGTTACAGACTAGTAGGGATACAGTGGGCAGTTGGGGACGCTAGGTGGTTCAGAGCCACGGTGTATCCTCTAGTCGGGGATTGCGCAACATACGGCACAAGCCTTCACGCTAATCATTACTAGGGCACGGATTAGCGTGAAGCCTTATCCTTTATTCAACAGGGCCAATTCGCTACACCGAAGACCATACCACCGCCCCACCGCCTGGCCGCTCAAGTACTGTAATCTAAATAACAAAAGTAAGTCAAATTACCTAATAGACTGAGGAATTAGTATCACTTGTCCATCAAGACAGATCTATTTACGTACTTTCAGGAACTGTAAAAATATAAAAATCCAAAAACCGGTTATCGAGACAGAAAACTAACTACGTTCTGACTTGTTGAAAACGTGCTTTTTTAAAATTACTTCTACATGTCTCACTAGTTAAAGTAAGTAGAAAATAAAGGAGGGTTATTATTTTTGGGGAAGTGTTGAACATACTGACTTATGGGTGTAGATTGAAGAAAAACAACGATATCTCCTTTAGGTATACTCTTACATAAACACCATACAATTACCAGTTCGAATGAAGGCTCTAGGTCTAGGGAATACGTTGGAAACTGAAAAAAAACATGAGAGGGACTATCCTAAGGAAGTATTTATTTATTCTCTGAAATTGTCCTGTTGGATTATAGTTCGTTTTATTCTCTGGGTGGGTAAGACCACCAACCGTACTGAACATCTGGAAAGGTCACCACTTTAAACTTACTTAATCAGGTATTTACGTCAATAATAGAGACGTGTTTGATCCCCTTCGTATAGTCCTTCCTATTGAAGTGGTTAGACGAGTTAACATCATAGTATAAAACGTAACTTGCTTTTTTTCTACTAACGGTATTACATCTGTGGTGAGACACAACACAGAAATAGTGAACCAACCGTGAACTACTCTAAAGTCATATAACTCGTATGTGTCACCCTTATAAAACCCAATTTGATTTGACTGGATACGTGTCGTTGTCTATAGGGTAAGAAGTTTACGACCTATTACAAATACCTACACAAAACTAGGTATTAATTAGGTTCTAGGATACTGGATTTAACTGTCATTAGTTGTCATTTAACTATGATCTGGTCGGTTAAATCCCTTATAAATGGAACTTCTAGAACCTCATTTCTCTAAAAAAGGTCCCTCACCTTCATACCTATACCAGTAGTCCACTACATAGTATATGAGCTTAAAACCATTTAAGTTTCAGATGTTATCGATGTTAGGTTACTACGAGCTTCTTATACCCTTAGTATTCGTGAAAGTCCCTTACCAAAAGGGTCTAGATTTCTTTTATTATAACCTATATAAATGATAGCAATGAATGTGTCCTGAGAACGTAATTAGCAGTGGCAGAGGTGAACGGTATAGCTGAGTGAATACGACAAGATGATGTCGAGATATAAATAGTGACACGACATATGTGTATCGGTGTCAACGGTGTCGATAGATGTGGTGATACATCAGTATGACTATAGTGACGGAGCAGTAACGACATACAAAGGATAGAACATAATATAACCTGAGTCATCATATTCATGGGAGACACAACATGGGTCATAACATCTCTTAGAATAGGAGCGTAGACAACGAACTGAGCAGAGAGTGGTGACGACGACGAGTAGACAACTCGGAATGACGACGATATCTTGACAGCGTAATCAACGGATCAAGACTATTTATTTTAGTCTATGAAGTCGTGTTTTATTTTATGGGGTATTAGTAGTTAGTAAACCGCCAGTTAAAAAGCTGACAGGAAGTACAACTTCAATTTATAGAGAAACTTCAGACTCACCAGTTTCGTAAAGTTATATATATACGGGACTTAGGACTGTACTAGTATTTGAAGTTTCATCCGTAGTTACTAGGTTCTACAATCAACTGGTCGGGACTGTAGGACTTATAGTAGAAAGAGTTCGAACTACAAGAACTCTGTTTTTCATCGTGGTGACAGGTATAAAACTTACTTAAAAAAATGGACCTAACTTAGTTGTTTTCTTATCAACCTAACCACCGTTTCACTGATTGGGACAGTACGGTGTTAAAAAGACGTGAATTCCTCAGTACAACGTCTGGTGTATTTATGAACTTAGAAAGTAAATCTCTCCCGTACAGTTACAGTAAGTTTTCAAAGTGAGGTCACAATCATAGTAGGAACTAGTACACTTACAACCGTTATCCGAAAGACAAGTCACTGTACTCCAACCAAGAAAAAACCCTCACACCATGAGAACCCACTTAGTGTTCTTTGACATAATGACCCTCCTCAACGTCAAACTGGACATAAACTTTATATGAGTCGAATATCGGTGTTTTCGTTTTCTATTCTCTTAATGTATGGTGACCCGTCCTACTGTCCGACACTATCAACACATCGTCATACTGATTGTCGTAAGTTAACCGAACACCAACGATATGTTAATTTACTCTTTCTTAACATACAGTTACTGTGTCAAAGTGTATGAACCTTGTCTACAATGACTTCACCAACCCTTTGAACTTCTTCTTACTTAACTTAACAAAACTTTTCTTAAACGTCTGTAGTTTAGTTTTTAAGGACTTTTTGTCATACTGAAATTCTCT